>CM025615.2:2336947-2356147 GCA_014621495.2 Entosphenus tridentatus
GCGGCTCTTTGGCTGCCCCCATGCGGCTCTTTCGCTGCCCCCATGAGACTCTTTGGCTGCCCCCATGAGGCTCTTTAACGACTCCCGACTTAATATCATGAGATTGTGTTTCTTATCTGTGTGGTTTAAAAAAACAAAGTAAAGTCTTACACGAGCACACCAAGGGGACCTTGAAGAACTTAAACATCGTATCGTTGATGGCGCCATGCCGTCATCCATCTATAGTGAGTTCAACTGAGTCGTAGATGCACTTCTTGGAGGCAACACATTTATTCTAGATTTGAAGCTTTCGTGACTGCAATGATTCATACTCTTAGTTCTTTCGGTAAAGTCACGTAGGTAAAAAAATGAAATAAAAATTAATACAAATAAAATAATAAAAAAATCACGACGTTTCGGAGGCAACACAAGTCTCCGTCATCAGGTGGGACCGTCACAGCCAGATTTGCTGTATCAAGTGAGGCAGGGATTCCAAGATGCATATTGGAATCCTCAGCGGGAACACACCTCAAATCGCCGGTCACATCTGACACTTGGCCCCTGCGGTGTGGAGATGGAACGAACTCATGCGGAGCGATAAAGGCTTGAGGCGTGACGGATGTACAAACCAACTCCGCCGACCCAAGCGAATCTGAACATACTTTGGTTAAACGACCGGAAATCACATCAACCGGCCCCCTCCATGGTTTAAACAATTTGGGCGACGTTCCCACCGGTACCTGTGGACCGTGCAGCCAGCCTCTGTCCCTTGGCGCCAGTCATGTGCGGAAGTACGGGAACCACTCAGCCGCTCATTTGCCAATTGGCCCAAATTGTAATTTTCCCTGGAAGCCTCCCGACATTTTTTTTTGAGTAGCCAGTGGATATGTGGAGGAGCCATCCTATATGCAGCCAGCACTCTGGGACTATGAAAACCCCAGTCAAGTTGGGACTCGCTGACCTGATGACTCAACATCGATGTCAGAGTCCTGTGCAGCCGCTCAACCAAGCCATGCGTCTACTTGTGGTATGGTGTGTGGCGTAGTGCGTGAAGCCTCCTCCGTGAGTTGGAGAGAGTCTGGTCAGACCGATGGGGGAACGGGTTTTGGTGGAGAACACGCCAACCAGGTCTTGGGAAACGTCGGCTATTTATAGACGGACCTATCACGGGATTGGCCCAGGGACCGAACAATAGGCTGCGCAGCCCTATAAAAGGAGAGCCCGAATCGGCAGTGGGGGCGCAACTCAGAAGCAACGGCGGCGGCGGCGGCGGCGGCGACGACGACGACGGGAGTGTCTGGGCGAGCTTCCACCCTCAAGGAGCGACACGAGTGAGGACCAGGGGGTCGTCACTGTAAGTTGGAGCCGAGTGCTGCCTCCAACTCTACAGAATAGATATCGTACAGGGAAACATCAGGTGACGATATTATTATTGTTATGTGTCCAGCGGCCGACCTGTGGAGTGAACCGGGGCCGGTGGGACGTCTGGGACCCCAAGAGCATGCCAGCAGCGTCAGGAGCAGGGAAGCAGGGTGGAAGCAGGGTGGAAGCAGGGTGGAAGCAGGGTGGAAGCAGGGAAGCAGGGAAGCAGGGTTACCAGGGTGGCTGCTTGGGCTGCCCACGGACATCTCCCACTGTCCGAGGACGGGAACTCTGTGAAGCAGAATTGCATAGGGGAGGGGGACGATCCCCACCTCCCCCCCACACCCCCAAAAGCTTGTGTGTCTCGGGGAAGCGATAAGGACCTTAGGTGTGAGTGGATGTGCGTGGGTGATCTTGTATTGATTCTTATTCGGTTGATGTTCTTAGTGGTAGCTTGCTCCACGGCTCTAACTCCTCTACCTGGGGTGGTCGGTGTCAGCTCGGGGAGTAATAAAAAGCTGATTATCCCTAACAGCCAGGACTCGGAGTGGTCGAACACCAGCGCAACTCGATACACCACCAACCATCAGCCCTCCTGATTGGGCAACGTGACATGGTGATGTGCGTACTTTCTTCGTTTCCAACAAATCGCACACTTCGCGCAGCAATTTCGAAGAAAAATGTTTTGCCCTGATCGGTCAGAAGACGTTTGGGAGCACCCTTGTCCATGACGTGGCCATTGAGGAATGCCTCGGTGATCGTCACCACTGATTGGTTGGGAAGAGGCCAGGTCACCGGCCATTGTGAAAAGTACTCGACTCCCACTAGCAAATATTTATTCCCACGCGGGGTACTGGAAAATGGACCAAGAATGTCCAAAGCAACCAGTTCATTTACACGGGAGACCTAGATCGATTGCAACGGTGGCCAACAGGGTTTCGCCGGCGGTTTCCGCCGCGTGCACTGTACACAACCTTTCAACAAATTGCCGACATCTTCCACCATGCCACACCAGAAGAAGTCCAGCTTGAGTGTGATCAACGTCTTGTGCACACCCAGGTGCAACAGTCACTCGTGTACCGCCCAAGTGACCTTACCCCACAGGGCAGTGGGCACAAGAATGCTATAACGGTGCAACCCACCGTCCCAATGCATGAGCAGTCTACCTCTGAGAATAACAGAGGAAACACCCCGTCGATCCGCACCTACCCATCAGCCTCCCTGAACCGGCGTCGCAATTTAAGCAGCGACGTGTCAACACAAGTCTCCGCCATCAGGTGGGACCGTCACAGCCAGATTTGCTGCATCAAGTGAGGCAGGGATTCAAGATGAAAGCTCTCAAATACAAGTTAAGGGGGATGAGAGGGGGGAGAGCTTATCAGAATGTGGTAGCCAATGAATGGAACATATCGTCAGGGGGAGGGCGGGGCTATTTTTTTTTCATTTTTTACCTACGTGACTTTAGCGAAAGAACTAAGAGTATGAATCCTTGCAGTCACGAAAGCTTCAAATCTAGAACAGGGACGTGTCCTCAACCTGGAGGCGCCGCCATTCTTCATGGTTCAACCCAATGACGGCGTCGCTTGCCACCGGACCCTCGGCCACCTCGGAGGTTCCAACCGCGGCTGATGCCGCAAGGGGAGGGGGCCAGTGCTTGGTGGGCAGCTTACAACGCCCAGAGCCTGAAAAACACGCGCACCCATTGCTCGTTGGTAATCGCGACAGGGCATCTGCGTTCGTGCGTCGGGAGCCTTTGCGATACGTAACATGAAAGGAATAGTCCTGGAGGACCTCAAACCAACGTGAAAGTTGGCCCGACTGCAGTTCAATACGCAGCGCGTACTGCAGCGCTGCATGGTCAGAGCGCACCTCAAAGCGTTTACCATACAAATAGGGGCGATACACTTGCACGAAAAATACAATAGCTAATGGTTCCCGATGTGTGACAAAGTACCATTGTTCGGCTGGAGATAGCACTCTGCTTCCATATGCGACGACACTCTCGACACCAGTGACAACTTAAACAGGACAACTCCAATTCTGGTGTTACTAGCGTCTGTATCAAGGACAAACGGGAAGGGAAAATTGGGGAGGGGCGTTCACCAAGCCATCCCAGAGTACAACAAATGGGGCCTCCTCCTCCTCCGCCCCCCCCCCCCCCCGATGGAATTTCTGACCCTTTGCCATCAAGGCGTGGAGGGGTTTAGTGATGGTAGCAAACCCAGCGACAAAACGGCGGTAATAGGACGCAAATCCTATGAAACTGCGCACCTCCCGCACTTTCATGGGGGTTGGTCAAGTACGGACACACACGGTCTTATCCGGGTCAGTCGCAATACCCGATTTACTTATTACGTGGCCAAGATACCTAACCAATTTTTTGAGAAGGTGACACTTCTGCGGTTTACACTTCAGGTTGGCCGCATGCATCTTGAGAAAGATGGCACATAACCGTTCGATGTGTTAATCAAACGTACGGCTGAAAATGATAACATCATCGAGGTAGATCAGGCACGAGTCCCACTGGAGACCAGCCAGAACCAGTTCCATCAATGGCTGGAACGTAGCCGGCGTGAAATGAAGACCCATCGGAAGCCATTTAAATTTGGACAAGTTTTGCGGTGTACGAAAGGCTGTTATGGGCTTACAGGCTTCATCTAGTGGCAACTGCCAAAAGCCGGACAGGAGGTCAAGAGTGAAAAAGAACCGTGCTCCTGCTAGAGCATCCAGAGAGTCGTCCATCCGAAGTAGAGGGTAAGTGTCGGCAACAGAGATCTGTTAAGCTTACGGAAGTCAACACAGAAGCGCAAGCTACCATCCTGCTTTTTAACAAGTACAATTGGGGCTCCCCATTGGCTGGTGGACAATGACACAATATACCGCGGCTAACATTTGGTCATTCGCCAGCCGAACGTGTTCTTTTTCCGTAAGGCTCAGCCGGTAGGGATTCTGCCAGATGAGAGCGGCGTCACCCGTATCAATGTGACTCAAAAGCGTAGTGCGGCTGATGTCAAATTTCCCTTTGCTAAAGACATCAGAAAATGCACGCAAAAGTGCCCTCAATTTCCCCCTCTGGACCTCGGACAATTCCACATTTTCCAAACAAAGCTTATCTATTCACCCTTCATCAGAACTCTTGTGCAGCCGATTATTTGATGTGGCACCCACACTGCCAACGATGCTTCCCTCACGAAGCACTGGCGACGCATGAACTAGCACGGTACCTTTTTGAATGACCGACGTCGCTAACCCTGCATTAAGGACCTGGATAAAGGATTCCTGACCATTAGATACCAACGTGTGTGCCCCTACTAACGACAATCCACGACTGACTTTATTAAAGGGTGCCAAGAGGATGCCTCCCGCTGTTGCCTCCTGGTCTAGCAGCTTCCGCAGTCGCAAGGGGACCAACATTTGCGCGCCAGGGGGAATCTTAACCGTCCTACGTGCAAGTGCCTGCACGGTAGCGTAAGCTGTGCACAAGTGAGCGGGAGAAGGCAAAAATGCCATTCGACGGCCGGATGGTAATTCAATGCACCCTTCGTGGGAGTGTGCCATCCGGCGCTCGATCAAAATTTTCAGGGGCATCCTCCCTCAAAAGTCGGTCCCGAGTAAGCAAGGAATAACAAGGGATATCGACACAAGAACCGGCCCCGTCAATTTGACATCTGCAATGCACACCTCCACTGTTATTCTCCCAAAGATGCCTAATGAGCCGCTGTATGTGGCAAAGCACGGAGCTTCGACAGGACATAAGGTACGACATTTAGGGGGTAAGATGTTATACATTTATTCTGAGATGATGGTCGCTGACGCACCAGTGTCAACGAGCATCCTGATCTCAACCCCCTCTATCAACCCAATAACAGCGGATTAACTTGCGGTCACGGCAACCACTCTATGGGCCAGCTCTGACCACTGACCCGGTCAGAGCAGCCGGTCGGCCCGATGAAAGTCCGAACCCTCCAGCACCGACGCACGACCAGCACGGAACCCGAATGAACGAGATGGGTGATGTGGAATCGGCGGCTGAGTGTGTGATGTGTCGCGACTCGCCTTTGGGTGCAGTGAAGTGGATGACAGTCGGGCGGATGACGGCGGTGGTCTGGGGAGGCGTCGACGTGGCACGCGGCAGCCCGACGAGACGTGTCCTGCAAGGCCACAGTTGTAGCACACAACGAGCCCGCTCCCAGGACAAGGAGATGTCTTCCACCGTCGTTGGGCGTCCGCCCGTTGCACCATTCCGTCCCCTCGCCAGCCTCCGCCCTGGGTCGATGCGCAAGCTGGGACGGGCTCCACCTCTTCAGGTGTCTCACAAGGTGTGGTACACGCTGCCAACACCTTGTGCCGTTGCAAGAGCTGTTGCGCCAGATGCATCTTGCAACCTTGATAGATGATAGATCGTCATCGTCGACAGCTGGCAGAACGGTGTTGAAGTCCTTAGCTAAAGCCAGAAATCTCTCGAGGACCAGCGAATCGATTCCATCATTGTCCATCTTTGGAAAGGCAGCCTTCGCTAGCACCAAAAGTGCACTACGGAAGGCGAGGGGTGTCTCGGTTTCCCATTTTCTTTGCGTCGCGAACCTGCGGCGAACGTTCGACGGCAGCTCGTACATTGCCGCCATCTGGTCAAAGGCTTGAGTCAGCGTGGCCCTCTCCGACGACGGGATGGTCAGAAACGCCGCCAGGGCGTCATCACCAAGGGTGGTGGGCAGTGCTCTTAGTGTCTCTGCCTCCGTCCACCTCGCTAAGTCGGCGTTCATCAGGAACGGCCGCTTAAAGCCCACCCAGTCGCCTCCGACATCTGTAAATTATTTCACAAAAGGCAGTCATTGCCGGAGAGATAGAACGTCCACAGGCGATTTAGACGCATCTTCGGATTTGGCGGGCTCCATGCTCCACACTTGTGACAAGATGGCGGGCTGCGCTACAGAGGTTCCCGCTTGGTGGGAAATGGCGGCGGAAACTTAGTTTCTACGCGGCTCCGCTGCACCTCCGTCCACCGCTGGCTCCTCATGGTGGAGCTCCGTGACGATGGATGCTGTGGCTTGGAGGAGCTCCGAAAGGTGGGAGTGTGCCATCCGGCGCTCCTTCCCCAGCAGCAGTGAGCCATCGCGCGCCGGATCGGTGCGCTGCTCCACCGACAGCACCTCGCCTCCCTCCTCCGGGGTCGCCAGCCCCGGAGCTGTTAGAGGGATGAGGTCTTCATCTTCATCGTCTGACTTCCTGGTACGTAGTCTGCGTCGCGTAGCCATGACGTAAGATTTCTAACTTTACTGGATAATGTTTGGCCACTTCCGACACTAGTTGTAGTGATATGCTTGGTTCTTTCGGTAAAGTCACGTAGATAGAACATTAAAATAAAATACAAATAATAAAATCAAATTTAAAATTAACAATAAAAATAATAAATAGAGAATAATAAAAGCAAAAAACCCACGACATTTCCCCTACAGGATAGGGTGTGAGAGTGCTGGCCATGGGAATGGGGTGACCAAGGGCCATGGCACTCTGATTGACCCCGAAGGACACGTGACCGGTAAAGTCTACACAGGGCCCCCAGGTGGGGGCTAGGGGTGGTCACGTGTCAGGGTCGAGATCCTGCTAGAGGATTCTAGAAGGTGGTCGTGGCTAAGGGCGGAGCCAGCCACGCCGCAGAGGATATAAGCCGGGTCTCCGAGCGGGACCGGCTGCTGTTGTTCATCCTGAAGAATCTACGTCCTACGTTCTTCATCATACAAGAGTCACCAACACGTGGACCTGGACCAGGGTCCAGTCCGTCGTAGCTAATTCCAGTGTAATTAGTGTAGTTAGCCTGGTGGTCCACCACCATAGGTTGTTAATGTGTTAAGGAGTAGTACCCCGTGTGTTGGTTTTAATAAGAAGTGCATCTGCGACTCAGTTGAACTCACTACAACTGAATTTTTACTTAACTTTCGTGACTGCTGGAATTCATATTCTTGGTTCTTTCGGTAAATTCACGTAGATAGAAAAAAATAATTTTAAAGGAAAAAAATGATTTTAAAAAAATGCAAATATAAATAATACATTGAAAATAATAAAAGCAAAAAACTCACGAAGTTTCCATCACAACACAAGCGATCTTCATCGAGCAGAAAGAAAAGAGGGGGGCAAGCCTCCAAATGCAACTGCTTCTAAGGGTTTCCAAAGTGAGTGGGCGGGGGACGAGAGCTTGGAGGAGGAGGGCTGCGCAGCGCAAACAGCACGGGCGGGGCAGCCAGTCAGCCAATGGCAATGTAGGAGTAGACAATGGGGGGAGTTGGGAGGAGGAGAAATGTGCGGCGTACATCAGCCAGTGCTAATGTAGGAGTAGACAATGGGGGGAGGAAAGGGGGTAGAGATAGGAGGAGAGAGGGGGGGTAGAGATGGAGGGGCAGGATATTGCACCTCGCTACACACATCCACACTGCTGACGGTAGAGGTTGACAAGAAAACACAATGTTCTTGGTTCTTTCGGTAAAGTCACGTAGAAGGGAAATAATAAAATAATAAAAATAAAACATAATAAAATACAATTCTCACGACGTTTCGGCCACAACGCAAGCAGCCGTCCGCAGGTGAAGAACAGGTCTGTCGCTTCTACGTGACTTTACCGAAAGAACCAAGAAGATGAATCCCTGCAGTCACGAAAGCTTTAAATCGAAACAAAGAAAACACAAATCAAGTCAAGACCCAAAGTGGTTGATGACATCTTTCCAATGATTGCTGAGTTTAAAATCGTCTCGGTTGAAATTGTGTCTGTGTCTGTATATATGGATGGCTTCGTGAACGAATCTCTGTTGATAGCCAGTCGACTTGCAAAGTACCATCATCTTAGAGAAATACATTTCATGTGAGCCAGCCGCATTAAAGTAATGATCAGCCACGGCAGAAATTTGGATCTTGCCGTGTTTCAGATCTGCCTTATGTTCACGAACACGGTCCGAGACATGTCGTTTAGTATCCCCAATTTAACTGCTGCCACAGATACAGTTTAGTTTGTAGACGCCGGGATATTGCATGTCAGGAATCTTGTTCTTCACAGATGGGATCAGATCACGAATGTTATGCACTGTGTTAAATCGGATCTGGATCTTGTGTTTGTTCAAGATTTTGGAAATCTTTTTGGTTATCCCTGATATGTAAGGCAAGGTGATTGTTTTGATTGGATCTTCAGATGGCTCCTTCCTCACGGTTGGGGTGATGGCCTTGTGGATTGTGTAGTCAGACTATCCATTCGCCTTGAGAGGCTGGTGTACGTGTAGTGACATTGCGGATTTCACTGTGCGGTGCCGGCCCTAGCGAGGCACGGCGAGCGATGTACTCGCATCGCGGACATCATGTATGTAGCCACATCGTGTATGTCACTGTGTAATGCCGGCTCTAGCGAGGCACAGCGTGCGATGCATCGTCATCGCGGACACCCCGTAGGTGGGTGCAGTACCAGCCCTAGAGGGGGCTCGGTGAGCGCTGGGATAGCGCAGTGGCACCACGCATGGCGTGCAGTGCCGACCCCTACAGGAGAGAGTGTGAGAGTGTCAGCCTTGGGATGAGGTTACACTCGGCCATGGCACTCTGGTTGACCCTGTAAGACACGTGACCAGTAAGATCTACACAGGGGGGGCCCAGGTGGGGGCTAGGGGGTGGTCACGTGTCAGGGTGAGATCCTACGGGAAGGGTCGAGAAACGACGAGAGGTTTCTCGAAGGTGGTTGTGGCCAAGGGCGGGGCCAGCCATGACCCGGGAGCATATAAACCAGGTCCGCACAGGGACCGGGGCTCAGCGTTGCTGTTGTCATCTGAAGATCTACGATCTATGTTCTAAGTCCAAGAAGAAGTCACCAACACGTGGATGAGGATCCAAGCCAGGGTCCTGTCCGTTGTAGCTACTCGCAGTGACTAGCGTAGTTAGCCTGGTGGTCCACCACCATAGGTTATCTGGTGAAGGGGCAGTAACCCCTTTGTGTTATGTGTTAGTGTTAATAAATATGTGTTGCCTCCAAGAAGTACGTCTGCAACTCAGTTGAATCCACTACATACGTGTTTGAGTTCACTGGTCAGGTGTTCATGGTGGGAGATACATTGAGCTCTATGGTGTAGCGTTTTGATGAGGGAATTCTTCTGGGATGGATGGTGGTGGGAATCAGGTTTTATGTAGGTGTCAATATGGGTTCCTGTAGACAGAGTGGCTCAATGAGCCATCTGGTCTCTTTTTGATTAAGACATCCAAGAAAGGTAGCATGCCATCCGTTTCCACCTCCATGGTGAATTTGATTGCTGGGTGTGTGGAATTAATGTGATTGAGGAATTGTTTCAGAGCCAGTGGGTCATGTGGCCAGATGACAAACGTGTCATCCATGTATCTCTTCCACTTTGTAGCTCTTAAGGGTTTGGGACACATCGCTGCAGACGTGACAAGATCTGAAATCGCTGCAACCCTCAAAAGCATTAAGATACTGGTTTCGACATTCAGTGTCTCATTAGGAGTCGGGCTGGCTTGCTTTAACCAATAAACCAAACCATTTTGATTCTACCAGGTAAGGCCCACTGAGCGAACCAGCTCTTTTCAGAAGCGACTTGGCCACAAAGGATAGCTGAACGGAGTGGCGTATCACGTGGAAATGTATGACAATATGCCAAATACTCTAAACGCGTGATGTTGATTGTAAATGTGGAGGGGAAAAACCGGAGAACCCGGAGAAAAAACCCACGCGGAGAGAGACACGCAGACTCACCTTGAATCTCACTCACCCACTCATTTGCTCGCTCGCTCACTCACCCACTCACTAACCTTATATATTGCTCACGCACTCACCCACTCATTTCCCCACTCACTTATTGACTCACCCACCTGAGGAGAAAGATACGCAAACCCGTGACCTCCTGCGTACCAGGCGAGCCAGTTAACATCTCCTAGCCACCGTGATGATGATGATGAGAGACACACAAACTCCAAATATACAGCAGCAGGCGTCAGGGTCGGTATCAAACCCACGACCTCCTGCGTACGAGGCGAGGCAGTTAACATCTCCTAGCCACCGTGATGATGATGAGAGACACACAAACTCCAAATATACAGCAGCAGGCGTCAGGGTCGGTATCGAACCCGTGACCTCCTGCGTACCAGGCGAGGCAGTTAACATCTCCCAGCCACCGTGACACCGCCAGCTGTCCATGGGCAAGGACGGGTTTCGACATTCGGTGGCTCATCAGCAGATTGTGCGCGACTCGAGTTCATGAAAAGTTGATGGCAGGAAGGCCCCGAGCAAGGACCCCCCCCGCCCCGAGGAAGAACCCAAGGGTCGGATAAGTTCGGACAGGATGTTTTTCATTTCCGCTCATTCATGATCAGAACAAAGGGGGACATCACGTGGTGCGTAAACACCGGGGTGGGGTGGAGGTTTGAGGGGACATGAGGGCAGCACAAACCTCCCCACCCCCTCACCCCCCGCTGCCCCCCACGATCATAAAGTCCATAACAAAAACCTCAACACGTTTGCCGCGTCAATAACACGGCGTGCGTGTGGCCTTAAAAGCAAATGTTTCTCGTAGACGACGTTTCGGGCTATGGCCCCTCTTCGCAGCGCGTACACGGAGAAGCCAGTAGGGAGACAGAGTGGGTGGACAATACGTGGTGGAGACTGCACCGCGCACAACTTTTACAATGAGAGTTCTACTCGGCACCTCCACAATCCTCATCCACTCCATCTCTCTCCTGGCCTCTCCCTGTCCACGTGATATGAATAAGCCCCCCCACACACACACAGAAGGAGCGTCTTGCGATGTTCGTTGGTTGTGCGCCACGGTGACGAGATGTTAACTACCTCGCCTGGTATACATGAGGTCGTGGGTTCGATTCCTAACGATGCCAGCTGTATATGTTGGAGTTTTCTTTCTCTCTGTGGCCGCATGGATTTTTCTTAGATTCCTCCGGGTTTTCCCTCCACAATGTAGAATCAACATCACGCGTTTAGAGTATCCACTTCGTTGAGCTATCATTTGTGATTGCCAGGTCGTTTCTGAAAAAGAGCTGTGTAGCTCAGTGAGGCCTTACCTGGTTAAATAAAATAAATAGTTTAGTTCGTAGTGTAGTTTATGCACCGCTGCCCACTCAGCAGCAATCACGAGATATAATTTGTGTAATGAAATCAATAAATGTTCCAGAAAAAAAGGTGTTATTCTGTTCCAGAACGATGCAGTGTTATGATCTTCACATCCATCAGCCTCATCGGCTTTTGAATCGAATATAAAGATATCGTGCATCGTATATAGGGCCAGTCCTCGCTCAACGCGTGTTCACACAACGCTGAACTCGCTCGTCATAACGCGGAACATGCCCCTTATAGCGCTAGTCACGCGCGTTATAACGCGATTTCTGAGAATACATATAGACCTGTGCATACATTTATATACACGCATGTATATACGTGTATACAGGTCTAGTCTTGAACATAGTCTGCACAGCAGCAACTCCGGTGATTATTTTGTGTTGTGTTGCAATAAATTTGAGTAACAACATGTTCCAAACGCAACACCCCCCCCACCCACTCCCCGTCCCTCCCAGACCCCCTCGCCCTAAGTTCTCACCCGGACCTCGTGTTTCCTGTTATTGGCACTCGGTTGGTTTTGGGATAAAAGTGGCCGTTGCTTGCAGAGTCTCGGATCTAAGGGACCCCGGTCCCGCTAGCGGCTCTCTAGTTGGAGACTCGAGGAAGAGCGCGATCCAGCAGACGAGAGGTGGGGGGGGGGGTCTGCCGCGGGGTTCGCGTCGGGGGTATCGGCGGGCGGCGAGGGGGCACCCCCAGGGGGACCCCAGCAACACGTGCGAGATGTGGGCTCGAACTCTCACTCTGGTCGCGGCGGTGGCCGCGGCGGTGGTGGCGGTGACAGGGGAAACGCAGGTACACACACATGTGTACACACACACACGTGTACACACACACGCACGTGTACACACACATACGTGTACACAAACACACGTGTACACATACACGTGTACTCACACACGCGTACACACACACACGTGTACACACACATACACACACGCGTACACACATACACGTGTGTGTGTGTGTGGACATGTGTACGCACATCTGTACGCACATGTGTATGTATACACAAACACGCATACACAAACATACACATCCAAAGACAAAAATCCCCCGTATAGCCTGACCAGACTGTTGGGGCAAGTGCTGTTAGCGAGCAGCAGCAGCAGCTCTGGAGGCCGACACGACACACGAGGGGGTGGGTGACCAGCAACAACGCCCGACCGCCTTTGTCTCCCCAGTGGCGATGACTTTACACACCGCCCCAGGTACCAATTTGAGGCTGAGTCGACGTAGGGGAGACCAGTGGCGTTACTAGGGAGGTGCGGGGGGTGCGGACCTAACCGAGTGACACCATCAGAGGGGGGGGGTCACACCAAAATTATTGTCTAAACACATTTGTTGTGCAGTGTTTCAGCAGCAATTTGTTTAATATATAATAAAATATCCCGGCAGTTAGTTACAACAAAAACATTTTTCGTAAGCCCAGCTTACATGTACTACTGTATCAAATATACCTACGAGGCTAAAACTCTATGCCAATGTACTTGTTGAACCTTCGAATGCGCTCCTGTCAAAGCCGCCATTGTTACCCAACGACAGTGACGCTTCGAGTCACGTGGTGGTTTCGTCTGCACGCGCCACAAGCGCGCGCTGTTGTTTCTAAAGTCGCTGGTTTTGTCAAACTTTCTGGTGTTTTGGCGACAATATTGTGGTAATTAGTATTTGTGGACCTATATCAATAATAATAGGGGGTTTCCCGCTTTTTTATGGCAACAAAACTGAAACCTTTTTACGAGGCATCGTGTGCGCATTAACCACAATACTTGTGGTCAGAACGCAAATAAAAAACACACTCTGATAATATATGCATTGAGCAATGGGGAAAACCCCTTATTATTATATTTTGGTACTGGCAAAGGAGGTCTAATGATCTATATCAATAGCTTTATTGAGAATGATATAATTAAAGGAAATATTGTAATTTAAAGGTGTAATTTTAAATTTGCTAGCTGTTCATGTCACTACTATTGCCATTGCATTCAGTGATATACGGGAATTACGATTTACGAGTTACATTAGTACAAAAACCATTAACACATTCCTGCGGAGGGAACAGGTAGAAACGTTGGGTTGTTCGGTCAATGACCAGGGTCAACGGCGGCGTGGTGTATTCCGCAAATATGGCCGACTGTGAGGGCGGGCACAAGCCGGCGTGAGTAGGTTAAACGTTGAGTTTTATAAGGGCACCACAGGGTGACCAGCCCCTCCCCACCCAGCCCCACCCCTCCCACCCAGCCCCACCCTCCCATTTTTGGATTCACGACGGACGGACACAATAATCCCCTGTGGGCTGGTGTAACCAGGAGGTTCCTACCAGTACTAAAGATTGTGTATGATCTGGTACGGGTGGAGGTCCATGGGGGGTGACACCAACCCACGTGACGTCACTGGGGGGAGACCCAAAACCGGTTCAGGATAATCGTCACTGATGTTGGCCGTGAGCGGGAATCGAACCCGGGTGGTCAGGTTCGTAGCCACTCACGTGTACACACACACACGCGTGTACACACACACACGCGTGTACACACACACACGCGTGTACACACACACACGCGTGTACACACACGCATACACACACATACGCGTGTACACACACACACATATACACACACACGCGTGTACACACACACACACGTGTAGCCTTAATAGACTTTTGGGGAAAGTCCACACATACGAACACACACACATTCTGACACACACACGCGAACTCTCTCACACACATATATCAAAGACTGGGATTAGTTGGAACCTTAAACGTACACAAAGGTACGCACACCTCCACGAATCCGTACACGTGTACACATACTGCTGGTGCTGCTGCTGCTGATGTTGCTGATGTTGCTGATGATGCTGTTGCTGATGATGCTGTTGGTGGAGCTCGTTCAACGCCAGTCGGCTGTTCCTATCTTGCCCATCATTGTGATGGTCACGGCAGTGTTGCTGACAGTGGAGATGCTGTGGTTATTGCTGATGTGGAGCAGTGGTGTCGCGGTTAGCGCTGCACTCCGAAGCCATGGACCCGAGTTCGACTCCCGCTCACGCCCAACACCGGGGACGATTATCTGAATCGGTCCTGGGCCTCCCCTAGGTCGACTCAGCCTCAAATGAGTACCTGGTGCAGCAAGGCCGTAGCCATGGAGTCAACATTGGGGGGGACCAAATCTTCCAGGGGGTCTGGGGGTCCCAACCCAGAACAAAAATCTACATTTGATAACTAATTTCCTGCCATTTCCTGCCTAAATATTTTAAAATTCACTAACACATGGGATGGAATTTGTATTTATTTATTACAACAATGTCGAATAGTGTATTGTATTACATTGCTCTGTTTTAACTTTTTTTTACCATTTCTTGTTTCATTGTATGTAATGGCAGAGATTATGGATTAATAAAGTACAACCATAACCACAATCATATAAACAGGAATCTACGCATTGATATATATAAAGACAAGTCCAGATATTGTGGCCAAGGTTAAGCAAAGTGTTGTTTTTATTTACATAGCATAGCAATTGTTTTTTTTATAGCATAATATTAGGGGGGGGGACATTTTAAGCATATTTGTGTGTCCCCCAATATAAATTATAATTACAGCCTTGTGATGCAGTGTGTAAAATCGTCGCCACTCGGGAGACAAAGACGGCCGGGCGTGGTGTTGGCCACCCACCCCCTCGTGTGCCGCAGTGCAATATCATAGGTGCTCGCTAACAGCACTTGCCCCTACAGCCTGTTACAGGCAACACGGGAGGTGGGGGAGGGGGTCTTTGTATTTGTTGCTGTTGCTGCTGCTGCTACTCACCACCATCGTCACTATCCGGCAGGTGGAGTGCACGGGCGGGGCACGAGACTCGCTGCACAATTACTCGGCGTGGACTCTGAATGAGTCTCGCCTGGTCCCGCTCAACGAGTTCAGAGGTCAAGTGCTGCTCGTGGTCAACGTGGCGACCTTCTGAGGGCTCACGACCCAATACTGGGGTAGGGACAGCTGCCGCTGCGGGAGGGGGGTCCCCTAGGCTAAACTAAATCACTCAACGTGGCGGCCTTCAATGGCGATGTTCTTCACTGATTTTGAGAGGGGGTGGGTCGCCGCTTTCGCCGATAAGACATCGTCAGTGCGAGCGAGGGTTGCAGCAACATTTGATGGCTCACGGCTCAATGCTGAGGTAGGGACAGCTGCCACTGGGCGGTCCCCTAGGCTAAAATAAATAAATAACTACATCTACCTTGTGACCTTCTGAGGGAGGGCTCGCAACCAAATAGTGGGGTAGGGGCAGCTGCCACTGGAAGGGTCCCCGAGGACAAATGATAACACTTTGTAACACATGTTTTTTGTTCCTGGGTAGTAAGTGTTATTTCCTAACAGGTTATGCCTTAAAAGTACAGTATTCCCCACAAACTTTGCTTTTGTGACCAGGACATTGATATTTTGAAAGCTACCTCTTTTCCAGAACATTCCAGATAGAGTCAGTACTGAGTAAACTAGGAGTAACTTCTCAAACATTCTAGAACTTTCCCGTATTGTAAATAGTAGTATAAACACAGGGGCCTTAAGCCCACCAGTTCAGTTTAGCTCCAGCTGCCTAAGTGGATACAAATCTGCATTTTTCTGAGATGGCATCAAGAGGCTGCAAGCATCCGGCAGACGCATTTTGCTGTCTGTGGCCAATTTATCAAGACAAGAGCGAAAAAGTACTCTGTGGAAGCATCTGCTAAGATGTGTGAGGCCTACAAGGCATATTTCGGCATGCCTGTCGGGGATCAAGACAAACCCTGGGCACCTCATTTCACCTGCGAGCAATGCAAAAAATTCTGGAAGGTAAGTTGGACAATTGTTGCTCGGAATTTTATGTTATAAAATTTGTAAAATGTATCATATGAAAAATGGTGCGAGAATCTCTTACACATTAGTCATGGGTGAAATAGATGTATTTTATAGGATAGTACAGAGGGGAAAAGAGAGCCATGAAGTTCGCTATCCCAATAATTTGGCGGGAACCCACTGACCACTCAAGAAACTGCTACTTCTGCATGGTGGACCCTTCCAAACGTCGGACTGGCAAGAATGCACCTGCTATCACGTATGCGGACCTTCCTTCATCCACACTGACATGAGCTCCCCGTACCCACTCCTCCGGATAGAGAGCAGCCGTCTTTAGAAGAGAGCAGCAAGTCAGAGAGCGAGGAAGACGTTGTAGATCCAGATGACAATTTCAGAGGTGGAGTTGAGGAGAGAAACCCATACTACCCAAACCGAAAAGACCTCAACGACTTTATCAGAGATCTTGGTCTCGACAAATCCAATGCCGAACTTTTGACGTCTAGGCTCAAGCAGTGGGACTTGTTGGATCAGAGGAAGGGTCACCAACCTTTTTGCAGCTTCTTCACCAGTAAAAATGGGCTCTGCTTCTGCCACAATGTGACCAGCCTGTTCGAGGCAATCGGATTCGCCTGTAACCAGAATGAATGGCGCCTCTTCATTGACAGCTCCTCCAGGAGCCTCAAAGCCGTGCTGCTCCATAATGGTAACAAGTACCTGTCCCTTCCCCTGGCTCACTCGGTGCACCTCAAAGAAGATTACAACAGCATCACAAGACTTTGCTAGATGCCTTAACGTATGATGAGTATGGCTGGGAGGTCATCGGAGACTTAAAAATGGTGGCATTCCTAATGGGTCTCCAAGGCGGTTTTACCAGGTTTCCCTGCTATCTTTGCCTTTGGGACAGCAGGGACACCAAGTTGCACTACCACGGGCGGGACTGGCCACAGTAGACCGAGTTCTCTGTGGGGAGGAACAACGTCAAGTGGGAGCCACTGGTGGACCCCCGGAAGGTGCTGATGCCACCACTGCACATCAAATTGGGCCTTATGAAACAATTTGTCAGAGCTGTAGATAAGGAGTCGACAGCCTTCAAGTACCTTCAAGACTTCTTCCCTAAGCTGTCTGAGGCTAAAGTCAAAGCCGGTGTCTTCGTTGGACCACAGATAAAGAAGATCCTTGAGTGCAATGAACTCCCCAAGAAGCTCACTAGTAAGGAGAAAGCGGCTTGGCACAGCTTTGTCGCAGTGGTTCGTGGCTTCCTGGGCCATAACAAGGTCGAAAACTATGTGGAGCTGGTTGAGACTCTGGTGAAGAACTACGGCACAATGGGCTGTAGGATGTCCCTCAAAGTGCATATCCTTGATGCTCATCTTGATAAATTCAAGGAGAACATGGGAGCGTACTCGGAGAGAAAGGCGAGTGCTTCCACCAGGATATAGACTGGACTTTGAACGCCGCTACTAAGGACAGTATAACGGGAACATGATGGGAGACTACATTTGGGGGCTGATTCGTGAAAGTCATTTACAGTATAATCGTAAATCTCGAAAAACTACTCCCTTATAAATCTTTTGTAGTAATTTTTGTATTACTTTAGTATAAATACATGTAAATTTTGATTCATATAATCTTTTTTTCTGACTTTATGTGAACGAAAAGACACAAATTCGCCCGTTTTCTCATTGAAAATAGGTACATTTCAAAATATCACTGTCCTGGTCACAAAAGCAAATTTTGGGGGGGAAAATAGCTATTTTCTATATTTTAGGCATAAGCAATTAGGAAATAACACTTACTACCTAAAGAACAAAAATTGTGTTACATAATGTAACGACTGGGAGATACAGTTCGGGGTTAGAGCCAAACTTGGATATTTTTTAATGCGTAGGCTTTCGCAACCAATATCATCCATAAGAGGTTTTTTTTTGTTAGATCGCGTAAATATATAAATGTGTCGTTAAAACCTGCCACCACCCGACACAGCCAACTAGTAAGGGTAGTCACGTAAACAGAACGTGGCCAATTCGTCACTAGTACAGCACTAGTGTGTAGTTTATAATGTATTGTATAGTGTAGTGTATAGTGTAGTATAGTAGTAAAGCACACCGGTGTGTTGGAGAGCCAAGCCACAACATTTACAAACTGAGGACGACGTTTCGCCAGTAATTACAACCAGCTTCATCAGACGACAGTCAGATTTGTGGAGAAATCCTCCTGTTTCGTTCCTTATATAGAGGCGTAGATGTGGTAACCACGCTTATTTGCTCTCGCGCGACGTGGTGGGGGGGGGGGGATTACTGAGCCAACGTACATGATGCACGTGCATTATGCAAGCGTTTTGAACTTGTCCTTCCTGTCTATTGTGTTTATTAAAATAGCCCTACCAACGGTACTCCCTTTTGAAATAAGCTGCCCTTTGTAGGCATTCATTTAAATAAGGTATTCTTTGATTATTCGCTTCCACGCAGCACTAAGGCGGTAGCTATCCGAACGGTTAAAGTTATTTTTATTTCTTTCAATTTCGATAGATTCTCGAATTAGTCTTGGCCAGTAGTGGATAGTTTTGCACAGAACTTCAACATTATCAAAATCAATTGAGTGTCCTTGTTGGCACGCGTGTTCAGCTACTGCTGACAGTTGTATTTGGGAGAATTTAATATTTATCTGATGTTCGTTTAGTCTTGTGCTGATCATTCGTCCATCCCCCTCCTCCACGCCCCCACCAGACCTGAATGCACTACATTCCCATCTCCCGGAGTTCCAGGTGCTCGCTTTCCCGTCTAACCAGTTCGGGAAGCAGGAGCCTGGCTCCAAGGAGGAGATTCTTCCCGGACTCAAGTAGGTGGCCATTGTGGATCTGTCTCGCGCTCGCTCGCTCGTCCTCTCTCTGTGTCTCTCTGTGTCTCTCTGTGTCTCTCTGTGTCTCTCT
>CM025615.2:2382708-2393822 GCA_014621495.2 Entosphenus tridentatus
TGGCATCTACATCTGCAAAATGTGAAGAACCAGTGGCATCTACATCTGCAGAACACGAAGAACCAGTGGCATCTACATCTGCATGAGATTATACAACTTTTACTGGTAGGAACCGCCAGGTTACACCAGACCACAGCGGATTATTGTGTCCGTCCGTCGTGCAGGGAGGGGCTGGGTGGGGAGGGTGGGGCTGGGTGGGGGGTGGGAGGGGTGGGGCTGGGTGGGGAGGGGCTGGTCACCCCGTGGTGCCCTTATAAAACTCAACGTTTAACCTACTCACGCCGGCTTGTGCCCGCCCTCACAGTCGGGCATATTTGCGGAATACACCACGCCGCCGTTGACCCTGGTGGCCATTGACCGAGCAATCCAACGTTCCTACCAGTTCCCTCCGCAGGAGGAATGTGTTAAAGCCATTCCCCATGTTTAGTGTACACGCCGTACAACGTGTTTGGAATGGGCATGGAGAACACATCGACTTACGAACAGACGTCTGGAACCTAACTCGTCCGTAAGTCGAGGAGTCCCTGTACTATAATCAGAGGTATATCGATTAATTCACACCTGCGCATTGCATTCTACACGAGCGGCGTCGATATCTCTTGCACGGCTCAAGTCGAGTCGGCTGCGTCGCCGGAACACATTTTGTAGCATCTGTGGAGTTATTTTGTGTTGTTGTTGTACCTGCTGCTCCCTTATATACGATCTCGTAAATATTGCAGGTATGTAGCTCATGTTCGATAACCCCTCCTGACTTGATAAAGACCCCATCCAAAGGCGTTAAATCCCGGAGATCGAGGCGTCCAGGTGCATGTTGCCAATCCAGCGATATGCAAAACGTTCAAGATGGTTCTCCCGACACGATGTTTGCCTAAGCACAGAGGAGCCCCCCCCCCCCCCATCTTATTGAAAGTGTTACTCCAATCACACGTTCTTGTACACTCATTCATAGGGTCCTGCAAAGAAACATCAAAATATAAACCATCAGTTTAATAAAAAGATTCGTGATTTTATGGACACCCTGTATTATAGATTCTAGTTTTACAATACGGGATTCCGGATAACGCATGCACGTAACGGTTTGTTCGCGACTGCCGGCTAACGCTCGCGAGATATGCACGGCTTCTTATCGCCTTTACCGGTTCCCGGTCCTTTTTTGGTGACTAATACCAAACGCATCGCAAATTCTGGGCGATCAAAAAAAGCAACAACAAAAAAACTTTTTTGAGGAATGATCCAGAATGTGGTGACGTCACAGGAGCACGTGACGAACACCCTGATGATGTCACCGCCACTCGTACGGTGCTAAGACGACGTTCAACGATTGTTCGATGGAAACGTTCTGGAAAGATCCGAAATTGTCCTTAAAAATCCGAACTCATCCCCCCAGCACCTACACACAAAGATATTGATCCCCCAGATAGCCTAAGCAGACTGTTGGGGCAAGTGCTGTTAGCGTGCACCTGTAAAGGCCAGCAAAGCACACAAGGGGATGGGTGGGGACAACATCACCACGCCCGGCCGCCTTTGTCTCCCCAGTTGCAATGTTTGCACATCAGATAATCGTCACTGGCGATAGCCCAGAGCGGAAATCGAACCTGGGTTCCCGAGCGCGTAGCGCTTGCGTGCTAACACCTACACTACCGCGCCCTTATAGCCCCACACACCACACCAATACAGCATATACACGTCAAAATATTATCATGAGATCCATTACAAAGCATATCATGTATTTGCCGTGAGGGGTCCATGTGTCGCCATGTGGCTCCACGTGGCTCCCATGCACACTTGCTGGGTAACTGGCTAAACGTGCTATTCCGTGTAGGAAAGAAACATTGATTGACGAGGCTCCACATCAAGTTCAAGTTCATTGATTAGGTGTAGCCCTGTGAGCTGGCTCTTGAATCGGGTGCAACCGCAACAAACAAAATACAAAAACATGAACAAGAAAACATCTTAAAAGTGACTATGTGACTGAGTGCAAACAGAAAATCCAAGAAAAGACAGCAAAATATTGCAGAAAAAGCACCGTACACCAACGCTGTGTGCACAAATCCCAGTGGGATGCAAGTCAAACAACAACAACAACCACAAGACAACTTAGATTAAGGCCATCAGTCTAACTCTGTACTACAACAAACATGGCCAAACCAAAAAACTTATCGAAAATCACCAAAATAAAGCCATAAAAGTCAAACAACAACAACAACCACAAGACAACTTAGATTAAGGCCATCAGTCTAACTCCGTACTACAACAAACAAGCATGACTCCTGAAGAGATACACGTGGAGCTACACGAGGCTCCACGAGAAGGGCCCTCCTACTTGTAGGCCCACACGCGGATGTCCTTCACTTGCAGCGCCGCCTCCTCGCCGTTGCTCACCTCCCTCTTCCAGGTGGGGAGCCACTGGGACCTGCGGGACGGCAGAGACGATGAGACGCAGGCGACAGGAGACGCCATCTCACCGAGGCTATTGGGAGCTATACTCTTAGTTTTTTCGGTAAAGTCACGTAGGTAAAACATTTAAATTAATACAAAATTAACCCGTAAAAACAAAGTTTTTCACTATAAATCCTTTATATGCGTGGCTTGAGATGGCTGCCACCTATGGGTCAGATGATTGCCTGCCACCATTAAGCAATTGGTAATTAAATATAAAAAAATTGGCCTAAAAAGTGTAACATTTTGGAAAACATTTTTCACGAAAATAAATTGTCACGCACAACGAGTCTGTGTGCAAAATGTCAGCTCGATTGGATCACGGGAAGTGGGTTAAAAAACGACCGAAAGATTTGCACGGTCGTAAGCGCGCAAGCAAGCAAGTGAACTTAATATAAAGGATTTAAAAATATATTCGCCTGTGGAGGACGCAGGGATCGATCCCACGACCTTTGGCATGGGAAGGGAGGGTGCTACCAACTGCGCTACTCCGCCAGGGCCTGTGGAGGTGTCACGCTCTGGGCTCCTACACTGTGACGTTCAGCCAAAGCCATGAATGAGTTCTATTTGAATAAATGTAAAATACATTTTTTTTGCCTAAAAAGTGTAAAATTTTGGAAAAAAAAATTCACGAACATTAATTGTCACGCACAACGAGTCTGTGTGGAAAATGTCAGCTCGATTGGATCACGGGAAGTGGGTTAAAAAACGACCGAAATATTTGCGCGGTCGTAAGCAAGCAAGCAAGCGCGCAAGTGAACTTAATATAAAGGATTTAAAAATAAAATAATATTATTATTTTATTTTTTATTAATTTTAATTGCAATTAAAATAAATTAATAATTGTTTTCATAATTATTATAAAATAATAATTATTATTAATTTTAATTTCAATTAAAATAAAATAATACATCTTATTATTTTATTTTTTATTAATTTTAGTTTAAAAAATTTACCTACGTGACTTTACCGAAAAAACTAAGAGTATGAATCGTTGCAGTCACGAAAGCTTCAAATCTAGAACTATTGGGAGCTACACCGCGCCGCGGTGGCTATGAGATGTTAACGACCTCGCCTCGTATACAGGAGGTCGTGGGTTCGATCCAGACCCTGACGATACCTGTATTTGGTGAGATGTTATCTCCCTTGCTTGGTGTACAGGTGGTCGGCGGTTTGATCCCGACCCTGACGATAATTATATATATTTGGAATTTGCATCTTCTCCTTTTCTCTGTGGTTGCATGGATTTTTATCCGAGTCCTCTGGGTTTTTCCCTCCACGTTTAGAATCAACATTATGTGTTCAGAGTATTTGGCTGCTATACATTTCCACGTGGTGAGCCACTTCGTTCAGCTGACATTTGTGGACCGGTCGCTTCTGAAAAATAGTGATGTAGCTCAAGTGGGCCTTACCTGGTAAAATAAAAAAAGTTTATTTTCGCTTATTACCCGCGTGATACCCGCGAGAGCCACGTACTTGGCGTTGTAGAAGTCCAACATAGCGGTGGGAGAAGTGTTGTTCCAGGGCTTTGCGTGCGGCCGGTTCGTCCACTCGTCAAAGAAGTTCACAGTGCCCCCAACGGCCAGATTCAGGATCAGATAGAACTGCGGGGAAGTGTTGGGGGGTGGGAGGGAGGGGGGTCGGATAAGAGTTGGATGAGAGAAGGCGCTTCTATAACTTGCTCATCCACCCCTAGTGAACATCTGTGAAGAAGAGCTTCATAGCTCATCGGATTCTTCCAGGATAAAAAAAAAATTCTGAATTCTGAGAAAATTGAGGTGCCCCTCTCACCAAATCTGGCTCATCACGTGATACCGGGCCTCACTCGTGGGAAGAGGAAAATAAGGAAAACAAAAACCCTGCAACGATACCGGGCAAACGACCGCTGCCCATTCCAAGAGCGTCAGGAAGGTGGCGAAGACGGGGTGCGTTGAATCGCGGGCAATGGATGTTAACGTTCGCAGCAGCGATGCGTGCAGAGAAGGACAGGCCCAAGGTCGAGTTGAGATCAAAAAGTGTCAAACATGATGTTGGTGGACGGTAGGCAGGGTTTGTATGTGTATTTGTGTTGAACTTCTTTTGCACTGTACGTAGCCAAACGTGCTAATCTGAGGTGCGGGTTTGACGCTGGGAGAGCGATGGTGGGTGATGGGAGAGTCCAACAAGAGGTGAAACTTTTGACAGTTACAAATGGAAATTTAAGGACATGTTTAGAAATGGCATCAGTTCCATCACTCTATGTCTCAGGTTCAACTTTCCAAGATCCAGATCGCAGGATCCAAACATTCCAGATGCCACGGTCCCAGTCTCAGAGCCCAAACCTTAGCTACCATATCCAGGGTCCGGTTCCCATTCCTTAGACCTCTGGTCTGTGAACCATGATCCCAGGATCAAAGTTTCAGAATCCAGTTCCTTGATCTAAGCTCCAGGCTCCAGATGCCTGGATAGGTGGCGAGATGTTTACTACCTTGCCTGGTATGCAGGAGGTCGTGGGTTTGATCCTGACCCTGTCACCTGCTGTATGTTTGGAGTTTGCGTGTTCACTCTCCCGGTGGTGGTCGCGTGGATTGGTCTCTGGGTCCTGTGGTTTTTCCCTCCAAAATTATAATCAACATCACGCATTTATAGCATTGGGCTTCTACACATGTCCAAATAAGCCACTTCGTTGAGCTATCATTTGTGGCCAGGTCACTTCTGAAAAAGAGCTACATAGCTCAGGGGGCCTTACCTGGTAAAATATAAAATAGTTTAGTTCATGAATCAGACCCTTTCCCCTTTCGTCCCAGGTCCTTATCCTCACCTCCTGATCGAAGGGGGCCATCTTTCCCCGCCCCTTCCACGGGTTATCCAAGTACGCCGGGAACTTCCCAAATTCCCAGAAGCCACCCGCACCAGGGTCCACCTTCAGGATCTCTTGACCGTCCAGCAGAAACCTGGAATCACAAACCAGTCGCCTGCAACGATGCCAAGCAACCTAGGAGCAACTCGTAAGCACCCGGGAGATTCCAGATGTGGCCACTCGGAATGGTGATGATGTATGTGATGGTTTGCAAGGTGGTTGGCGTGATGATGGCAATGGTGGTGTTGGTAATTGTTGGTGGGACGGATGATGGCCATGAGGATGGTTGAGTTGGTGGAACTGAAAGTGCTGCTACTGGCGAAGATGTTGCAGCTGATGATGCTGATACCTGATGTAGTCTGGTGTCCACTCCATCCCGTATTTGTGAAATCCAGTTCCGAATGTCCCCTGTGTCGCATGCCTGTGGGGAGGGGAGGGGAAAGGAGGAGAGAGGAGGGGGTGGGAGTCGTAGGGGAGTGAGGGTGGTGGTTATTGAGATTATTGTTGTGTATGTTGTCACTGTGGTGGCTGTGGTGCGATTGTAGTTCGGGTCCTTGTGTGGTGGATGATGTTGTAGTTGTGATTGTTGTGTTGTAGTGGTTGTTGTGGATGATGTTGACATCAATTGGTGATTGTTTGGGTTTCTGTGGATCTGGTGGTGGTTGATCATGTGCTTGTTGCGGTCACCATGATGACCACTGTGGTTGGAATGCTGTTGTCACTGTGGTTATGGTGGTTGGTAAGTCTGCTTTTTGGTGATTGATGAATCCGTTAGTTGTCGGGAGTCACGGTGATGGCTGTGTTGGTTGTTGTTGTTGTGGTGGGTGTGGTCGATGTGGTGTTAATTATTGCTGTAGTTATTCTTGTGGTGGTGGTAGAATTGCGGTCTGTGGACTGTCCCCTCGGGTGCCCCTCACTTTGTCACGTAAGTCCTCCACCACGAGTTGAGGTCGGGGTAGGGTCCCCAGTGGAGGATGGACCCCATCTCGTCCACCCCGTGAGACACTCCCTGCGCGTCCTTCAGATCCACATTCCCTGCACCGCGTGGGGACAGTCATTGACACCCAGTCCAGTCCGGTCCGGTCCATTCCAGACTACATCCAGACCCAGACGCAGACCCATTCCACATGCAGGCCTAAAGGCAGAATAAACCCAGACCTTAGCCCAGACCCAGAGCAAACCCAGACCTAGAACCAGACCTAAACCCAGACCCAGACCAAACCCGACCAAAGACCCACACCCAGACCAAACCCATCCTATCCCGAGATAAGACGGGATCTGGTACGGAACTAGACCAGGCCCACACTGAACTGAACCCAACCCATACAGAGACAGCCTCCACCCCTGTCCGAGCTGTAGGCCAGACTTGTACTGCTGCTCCTCACCTCGGGACTCCACGATGTTGATCAAACCAGAGCTGGGCCAATTCCCGTACGCGTTCCTCTTGGGCATCAACCAGATCGCTACACAGCAGAGAAAGTCGCGAGCAGTCACAACATACACACACACAAAAGCCACGGCATCTACCCCAGAAGTCCTCAATAACCTAAGAACTAAGAGATGTCGATGGCTACCGTACACCCCCTGTTAAAGACGGCGTGAGGCTGGCGGACATCTTCGCATTTCTATAAACTGCCCGATGATTCTCGATGTGTGCAGGGCGTCTGCATGCACTGTGTCTCATTGCAGGGGCGCCATCGCTCACCCGGCCACAGCCAGTCGCCCGTGGGCATCTTGGCGGTCACCTCGACGCGCCCGTAGGTGAAGGCGAACGAGTGGACGGTGCGCAGGCGCGCCGACTGCACCGGGTTCACCACCCAGCTGCCCACTTTCCCGGAGCGCTCGCAGCCGTAGAACGCGTTGCCCGTGCACGTGTCGGCCGGGGTCGAGCCTGTGTACGGGTGCGCGCGTGCGAGTACACGCAGAGTCAACTCGACCTTAAATGAGCATCTGATGCGGCTTGTACAATACTCGGCACAAGGAAGTACAGCTCTCTAACACACACACACACACACGACAACACACAGGACGTCTTGTATTCCATACCTGTCTAATGCAGTACAGGTCCAGCTCCCGACAGAGAAACGGCAGCCTCTCCTCCCCGACCAGCATCAGACATTCCACTTGGCCAACCGCAGTGTTGTTCTATTTGTTTGTGGAGGCTCCCCAAGGTGGGTTTTCAGATCCCTGTCTTCGCCGTGTGGGGATTTATCCGGGAGATGGCACGGACTTTGGTCCCCACGGGGCCTCCTGTACGTTCTTTCTTTCACGGCTTTCCCGTGGTCTTTTTGGTAATTAAGCTGAAGCTGGAGGGGTTGCCAGCAATTCGCTTCCGTCCAGCGCGCCCACAATTTCCACTGTGATGGATGCGAGCACGCCATGAGGGTAATCAGCCGACTAACGTCAGCCTTTCAGCCTTTTACCTCAAATGGCATTGCAGGCATCCACAATGCACCGCAATGTTACCATCTGCAATCACAAGGAGATGGGCGTTGCTCCCCCCCCCGCCCCCTCCACACACACACAGGGCTCGAACCCTCACCCCAAATGTTGAGGGTGCCGGTGCGCACGAAGTCCTCGCCGTAGGTCTCCTCCGTGAGCGTGGGGCGGATGAACAGAGTCCCGTCGCGCACGTAGCTGTTGCTGCGGTTGTTCGTGTAGTGCTGGAACTCCCAGTCCTACAGAGAGACAACCACCAATACGGGAATCATCGCAACCACCACCACGCAACAAACCACAACGATAACCGCAACCACAAGAATAAACACAACCACCACAAGAACAACCACAAGAATAAACACAACCACCACAAGAATAACCACAAGAATAGCCACAGCCATGCAACCGTCAACACAACCACAGGAATAACTACAGCCACAACTAAGATACAAACACAAAAATAACCAAGGAAAACCACAACCAGGAAACCACCACGAATACAACCGTGGCACAACTGCAAACCACAACACAGCCAAAGAAAAACCACCACAGCATCACCGCAATACAACCACAGGAACAATCCTCACACAAATACAAACGCAGAAGTAAGTGGTGGTTACAAATGGTGATGGCATGGTGGTGGTGGGATAGGTATCAGAGGATTCTTCTAATGAAATGCTTTTTCACATGAGAGAAGTTTGGAATAGGGTTCTGGTGAGGGTCTGGGTCGGCTCAGGGTCACAATTAGACACGCAGGCGTCAGGTTAGTATCCGGGTTAGGGACCAGTATGAGGGGTTAAAAAGATCAGAGGTTACGTCAGCGTTAGAAGACTGGGTCACGGTTAAAGGTCAACAAAAATGGATCAGGGTTCAAGTCGAGGTTAATAGAAATCAGGGTTATAAGTTAGTGAGAAGATATTCTTGGTTCTTTTTTACTTTACCGAAAGAACCAAGAAGATGAATCCCTGCAGTCACGAAAGTGTGGCACATTAGGAATGGATCACTCTTTTAATTATGTCCTTGTGCAGCAAGGGAGTAAAGTGTGGTTCTGTGAACGTCCTGATGTGATGTGCAGTGCATCAATGCATGTGTGTACAGCAGCATGTGATGACTGAGTCGGGCCTGTAGGTGGCTGGCAGGGTTATTGAATGACCACACGGATATACCAGTCACATGGTTAATGGCGGCTCGGGAGCAAGGCTAGTTGTAACACACGTGTTGTTGCATTTTACAGAGTGACGGTGCTGTTCTCCACAAGATTAATATTAACCACAATAAATAAATGTGCTTGCCCTCGATTTGGAGCACCTGCCCACGTCCTTCATTTCGAGTGTGCAACAAAAGCTTAAAATCTAAATTTAGTGAGAAGAGTTAGAGGTCACATTAATGGCCTCGGCTCAACATCAGGGTTGGGGGTCAAAGGTTGAGACGTCAGAGTCAGGGGTTAGAGGTGCGGGTACGCACGCCTCCGCCTCCCGCGGTGATCTCGTGCTCCCAGGTGTCCAGGTTGAATTGATTCCAGAGCTCCTCGAAGATCAGCCCATTGCAGGGCTTGAGGGTTTTGTCGCAGGAGTCGGGACACGGGAAACTCGTGCAGACATCCGCAGAGGCTGAGCGGGGGGGGGGGGAGGAAACATGGCCATCATCATCACTACCATTGTCATCATCGTCACCACCCCCTTCTTGCAGACGTCTTTCTCACACCAGACATCCACCAAAGGTGTTGGGTTGATGTGCTGGTGATGGAGCAGTGTGTTGGTCATTGCAAGCCCATAGGCTGGATAGAAATATAGAAACGTTTTACCATTATTCGTGAGATAATCTGGCCCATGCCTTCACTCCGGCTCAAGTTCTAGCATCATGACCCACTCGAGCATTAACGTCACCCCAACAGGATGATTCTACTCGAGGGACCACTTTAGTCAGCACCTATGACAGGAGGTCATCGAGGACTCCTCAGCCTTGCCTCACATCCCTCCACGCCACCACCATCACCACTGTTCCACACTTCCACACCTACTGATGAGAAGGCGAGGCCTGCACTCACGGCCTCCCATACAGCACTGTTCCCAGGCCCTCCTTTATGCTTGCAATACGCAGAAAAAGAGGAGCCACAGTCCCCAATGTCTGATGTTATCTTGCCGCATGTAGTGAACTGTCCATCCCTCGTGACAGGAGCCAGAACCAGTCCACCGGACCTTCTGTACACCGCAGAGAAGTGCACAGTCGTAGTTAAACTTGCAATGGAGGAATGGCATCCTTCTTCCACCCCAACAGGTATTCACACATTCCACCTGGCCACTCATGGCAAGTGCCTGTTGTTCCTGGAGTGTGTGGCCAGGGGATGCCATGGGTTGTATGTCCCTTCCTGGACCTCTGACGCAGCTCCTCGTGCCAAACCCGGGCCCGGTGATCCACTCCTCTGTTGGATGTGACAGGTCCATGAGGGTGTCCAGTCGACTAATGTCATCTCTTTTAGCCAAGGGCATTGCTTACAACACACACCGCCGCGGTGGCATCTGGTGCAACGAGGAGGTGGAGTTTGTGTCAGACCATCATCATCACCACCTCCACCATTACAACCATTACCGATACTACTACCACCACCAAAGACAAAGATCCCCCGTATAGCCTTAACAGACTGTAGGGGCAAGTGCTGTCAGCGGGCATCTATGAAGGCCGGCACGGCACACGAGGGGGTGGGTGGGTGACCAGCACCACGCCCGGTCGCCTTTGTCTCTCTTGTGGCGATGTTTACACACCGCACCAGGAACTCATTTGAGGCTGAGTCGACCTCGGGGAGGCCCAGGACCGGTTCAAATAATCGTCACTGGTGGTGGCCGTAGGTGGGAATCGAACCCGGGTCGCCGGGTTTGTAGCGCAGCGTAGCGCTAACCGCTACGCCACCGCTCCCCAGAGGTCGCAAACGGATTTTGATTCCTTACCCGTACCCGGCCGCACCAGGGTCGCAAATGGGTACCCGATACCCTACCCGATACCCGGCCAGATACCCGGCCGGATACCCGGCCGGGTATCGAGTAGGGTACGGGTATTTGGTACCCGATTGCGACCTCTGGGATGAAGCCATGTTGCAGGCGCGGGTGGGTTGATTCTAGGAACTTGAATTGTGAGAAGAGACAAGACGTAGAGAAATGAGTGACAAACGGTTACTCACCAGTGACTCACGGCCTACCCGTACCCGGCTGCACCAGGGTCGCAAACGGGTACCCGTACCCGGCCAGATAATACGGGTAGTCGGGTATCGGGTAGGGTACGGGTATCGGGTACCCAATTGCGACCTCTGCCGCTCCCCCCACCACCGTCACCACCACCGTCACCACCACAGTCACCACCACCGTCACCACCACCATCACCGCCACCACCGTCACCACCACCG
>CM025615.2:2513657-2537135 GCA_014621495.2 Entosphenus tridentatus
CCCCACCCTCCCCACCCAGCCCCTCCCTCCTCACCCAGCCCCTCCCTCTCCACCCAGCCCCTCCCTGCACGACGGACGGACACAATAATCCCCTGTGGGCTGGTGTAACCAGGAGGTTCCTACCAGTATAAAAAAAGATTTGAGAAGGGAAGTTGTAGACGGTTAGAGTCTGCTGGAATCATCTACCGGGGGGAAAGTGCTGGAAGTTACCAGGGCGTGGCTGAGTGGGTACACAAGGGGGAGCGAGGCCCGCGACCAGGCATGCTGGCTCAGGGACTGCAGGTGGACGACATTGGGGCCGACTGTTGGAGATCTACATCGTGGAAACGATCAAGGACTGTTCGAGATTAATCTCGTGGAAACCACCGGGGCTGCAGATAATCATAGACTTTTAAAATGTGTGAGTCATACTCTCGCCTTGTAAATACGATATTATGGAATAAATCTTCTCAAAAGTGGAATCTGTGAAGGAGCTTCATTACAACTGTACGAATACGCTACAATACTACACTACACCATTACAGTATACTGTACACAACTGCTGTTTAACGCGGTAGATGCCTTCCTGAAAAGTTCTGCGTTCAACAACAAAAATGTGTAAAGCAAAAAATGTCCCCTTAAATAATGTAACGAAAAAGCTTAGTGAGATACAGTGCATGCACACACGTACTATATCATAAGGCTCAGTTGCGCGGCTCAAGAAAGTAGTTCGTCGTCAACTTCTGAGAAACCACGTTATAATGATCAGGTCGCACGTTATAACGGATGCATTCCACGTTGTGCAAAATGTTTCCTAATAGAAGAACCACATTATTGTGAAACATGTTGCGAGTACTTACCATATACCATTTAATTACACGACTTAACACAATACCACACAACTATACCACATCATTAAACTATACTGTCACTTGCTCACTTATTTTCCCCTCATTCACTCTCTCGCCCATGCATTCACTTGTTTACCTCTCATTCATACACTCATTCTTTTGTCTCATTCGTTTAAGTCATTTATTTATCCCTCAGTTACTCATTCATTAATTTATGCATTATTTAATCATTCTCTCATTCATGCTTCATTCACTTGGTAATTTCTCCCTTATTTAGTTACTCATTCCTGTCATTAAATTACTTAACCCTCATTCTACCTTCATTTACTCATGTTTTGATGTAAATGCACTGCCGCCCCAGGTGTCCCTGATCATCCCTCCCTTGCACAAGCCTCCCCGCCATGCAAGGCCCGAACCAGGCCCCAGAAGTTCCACCCCGGAGCCGCATGACCCCGAGATGGACGACCTGAAGCAGCTCCTCTTGTGGCCGAGCCTGCCCGCCATGTCCTCATTCGACTTTGAGTCGTCCACCAGCCCCGCGGCCACGAGCTATCGGCTGCTGGGTGGGACACGCAACTTCACGGTGGGTGACACGCTGCGCCTCGCCGTGCAGGCCCGAGACCACCACGGCAGGGACAAGCGGCACGGCGGAGACTACTTCCGCATTAAGGTACATTCACCAAGGCTCCGAGCCGGCGCATTCGGCTCGGTGCTGGACCACGACAACGGCTCGTACACGGCGAGCGTCCTGCTGCCGTGGCCAGGCGAGGCCCTCGTGGACATCAAGCTGGTTCACTCGAGTGAGGCCGTGCACATCATCAGCCGCCTGCGTGACTCGGTGCCCAACAAGATTTACTTTACCGGCTACTTCGAGAAGGAAGGAGCGAGAGGCGAGGCCACCGAGTGCAACGCGGTGCCGCGCTTAATGATGAAGTCCAGGATGTGCGAGTACAGAGACGCAGCGACAGGACACATGTGGTTCTGCAAGAAGCCCAGGACACTGCCCTGCGACTCGCTGCGATTTCACTCGAACAGAGGACGCAGCAACATTCTTACAAAAGATGAGGAGCGGTTTTTAAGCAAGTAAGAGCAGACATCTCCCTCCTCCTGCTTGACAAACTCCCCCATGCATTTCACTTGATAGTTGTAGCAACAAAATGATGAGTTCAGGCCAATAGTAGAGCAGTGAATGGGTTTTCAAGATTGACGAGCCCAATCCTGATACAACAGCATTTTCTACTCCTCGTTTGGACTCAATGAGTTAGTGATGTAAACAATAATGCGGCCACATTTAGCTCTTGTGCTGGGGTCTGAACAAGCCTTAGAACATTTTACAAGCAATGTGGTAATCCCATAATTTGCCTGCAAGTCATGATGGGAGTCGTGCTTTCTTGATGTTTGTGAGCACACCTTTTCATGTTGTTCAATCGATTTGCTTTCAGCCTGCACACATTTTTCTGCCGTGATGGAATTTCAAGTATAGTTGATAAGACCAATCTCAGCTACACAGCAATTTCCATAATTTGTAAAGGCATGGACTGAGTCTTAACTTACACGTTACCTGCTGGTGTGGCATCCCATCTGCCTCGGCCATTCCCCACCCATTTCTTTTGTGCGTTGTTCCTGGGTGATGCAGCGAAGTCTCAAAGGTGAGAATCAGCGGAGATCCAAGCCAAATCAAGGTGTTGTCGTCGTCATCACTGCACAACCTCAGTGAGTGTTGAGCACTTCATGTCCCACGCAGCCTTATCTGGGATTGTCTAGAGTGTGGCCAGGCCTGCTCAGTTGAGCCAGAGTACAGGAAAGATTTTCAAGTTTCTCGGGCAAGCTACGAGTGTAATACGGTTATAAATGTTCTAAGAACAAAAATATATTGAGTCAAAGTCAATAGGGGTGTCATAGTGAATTATGTTTTATTGATTTCTCAAGATTCTGAAAAACAAAAGTTACCTTATTGAGTGTATGTGCATGTGTGCTTCTCAGTGGCCGGCCTTGGACCGTGCATGCCAGGCCACCCCATGCCCTCTCTGAGTGGCTTCTACCTCAACGATGAGTGGGTTTCACTGTCCTGCAGAACACGGCTCTTCCCGTCCCCTCAAGACCTAGCCAAGTGCCTGCGCGGAAAGAGGCTCTACATGTACGGGGACTCCACCATCCGCCAGTGGTTCCTGCACCTCACCGCCCACGTGCCAGGTAGAAAGACCTCACCATCAGCATTAACTCCTCATCTTCATATTGCTCCACCTACTCAATGTGTCTTGTCTATAGGGAGCAATACCCCTTTTCCACTGCCACAGCTGGGCCGAGTCAGAGCGAGGCCCTCACGGTATGAGCCAGAAACAAACCGCGCTACGCTTACCTCCCAAAACATCTGCTCTGGCTCGAGACCAAGTATGGCAAGGGATGGGGCTCATTCAGTGGGGCACCAGTGGTACGGCTCGGCTTCTGCAGTGGGAAAACAACCTGGTGCTTATTGAGCCACGTCAGTATGACTCATCACGGCTTGGTTGTGGAGTGGGAAATGGTTTAATGGAAGACACGATAGGAACTTACTCTGAAGTCAAATGCCAAATTGTCATTCATGGATTTGGCCAAATATCCTAATCTAGCAGGAACTTCCTAAGATTGTTTGTAGATACTAGGATGTTTTCCTGGGTCTCTCTCTTCCTGTACAGCCACTTTGCTAAGGCCAATGGGTCCACAAACATCTGGCAGCAGTAGTCCTCCACAGTTGATGATCATTTTCATCATCAGCATCACATACAATCTGTTGCTGATGTCTCTGTCATTTATATGTTTGATAGCAATCTTCTGACCCGATGTTAGCTTTGATTGTGTAATAACCATAATTCTAGAGCACTAACCTGAAGCAAATGTGCAACCAAACAGATTACCAGGATGTACGCCAAGGCCTATTGGTGCAGAGAGGCCTCCATAGTGATTGGTCAAGAGGCAAGGTTTGAAGCGATTGGAGGAGAGGTAGAAAAGGACGCTGAAGCCGGTCGTGTAGGGGCTGACGCCAAATGGTTTATTCAGGGCTTACGCCTAACTCGGGGGAAGCGGTCAACACAGAGTTATTAACTAATCTCCCCAGGGGAAGGGTACTGAGAGTTCCCTACACCCCACCAGGCTATCGGGCTCTTTCCACAGCACTGACCGAGGGTTCAGCCAACTCGGCCAGCTGGGTAAAGTAGCCCTTTAGCCTGGCTCTCTACCCTCTATCCCGGAGCCCCCTACTTCCCTAACACTCACTCCTCTCACTCCCGGCGAAGACCCCGTCCACGTCACGGGTCTCCCCTCAAATACCCCGGGGGGCCATGACGTCACTTTACCCTGACGGCATTCCCCCGAGGCGAGTGTGACCTGACGTCAGCACCCCACTCCTCAACACATACAACAATTTAAAGTATGAAAATATTGCACGTGTTTAAATTTTTCATGACTGTAATAAACACGTAAAATATACAGTGTGATATGGTGAATAGTTCATGTTATTCGGTATTCACATCAGTCCAGCGATCGTCAAACACACGTTGCAAGAGTGTAGTACTACGTAGATCGCCCTATGCAGAGTCTTCGCGCGTGGATTGGTCAGTACGGTACATTAAATCCAGTAGCTTTGTACACTAGGATATTATTTCTGTACATTTGTATATTTTTGCCAATTTCATATAGTAAACTATTTTTTACGACTCAAAAAACATATACAAAACACCTAAACACATAATACTGTGCAAAAATGCGCAAAAATATGACATTTTAAAGAATGGTGTGATTATCCGATGATCTACTGTATATAAACATGTGTAATGCGAGCAAAGACAGGGTCACGTGAGTATGGGCGGAGTCAGGGTCACGTGAGTATGGGCAGAGTCAGGGTCACGTGAGGGGGAGGATATAAGGGGAGAACCGGAAGGGGATCGGGAGTGAAGTCAGGATTGAGAAGGGAGAGGCCACGCGGAGTGCTGGCGAGGAGTGGCGCGAAGCGAGAGGCTGGAGTCACGGCACTGTCGGCCAGCGGTGCGCGTAGAGCAGCGGGGAGACTGCGGAGTGCGTGGGAGCGCACGGAGCAGCGGAGTGGCTGCTGTTAGTGCGGAGTTACGCGGAGCAGCAGGGTGGCTGCGGAGTGTGCGGGAGCACACGGGCAGCGGTGTGGCTGCAGAGAGAGAGAGAGTGGGAGACAACGTGGAGAGCGGAGGCGCGAGGAGGAACAGGTGCGGGTCAGAGCGGAGACATCGCAGGGTGTGAGCAAGAACCCAATAAAGGACACGGTGAACGACATCGCCTGGAAGTCCTTTATTACACATGTTTCAACTCACTGGTAAGTTTAAGAACAATCCTCGCGACCAAATTCAGCAATTAGAAAAGACGTTTCACTTGAGACTATGTCAAGCATGATCAGCGCAAGATCTAGAAAGTCAAAGTAGCAATCTAGGAATTTAGAATTACTATCTATACGTCCTGGGCTGTCCTGTACAACCCAGAATATAGACTTTACTTATGGGCAAATACGACCATCTTAACACTGTAATTGCATTAATAAGTACGGTAATGATGTCACCGTGACATCAGTCGAGTACCACTATGACTCGCCTGCCCTGCTCAGACATGAAGTTCATCGACATCAGCGCCCCGACGCTGCTGGGCCCGCTCATGTCGACGAGCGTGGCCGCCAAGACGTTCCTGCTCTACCGCTCACAGGGCCTCCCCTTCCTCACGCCGCACGGGCCCGTGGCCGCCCTGCACTACGTGGCCAACGAGATCGACGGCCTCACTGGTAAGGAGGCCCCTCACCTACGCCTATCACCCTCCCCACTTCCTTACCCACGATCCATACTCTTCTACAACTAGATGTGGAGTTTTAAATTACAACGGTTACAGAACAACCTCACTTGTGTCGTCCTTGGTGTCTACCAACCACGACTAAACTCAGCCACCACTCTCCATAGTCTTCATTGGCTCCCTTTCGCCAACAATACTAATTTAAAATCGCCCGGTTTCCAGCATACCTTGCCTCACTGCTCTCGCCTTGAACTGAAGCTCAAGGATAGACCCCTACGCAGCATCACTCAAAATCTGCTTCAGACACCAAGGTCACGGACTGTTACAGCCTCATGTCAGTTATCTGCCATCGCCCTATCAATGTGGAACTTTATCCCTTTGCACATTCGCAACATCAAATGCACTCTGACTTTTGAGAAACATCTGAAGGCCTATCTGTTTGGTCAGGCTTTCGAGCAGCCCTGAGCCCTGAGCTTGGCTCAGGGCTGCTCCATGACACATTCAAGCCGAGCCAGTGGAGCTGTAAGCCATCTGTTTGTCCATCCGTATGCTTATTCATTCGTGTCTGTGTTCATGTGAGAATAAAGACTGGTACATACAGTAATCAGTATAATAAATTGAATTGAGTACAGGCGATTTACAACGATCCAAAATTACGATATTTTATATGCCACCATGGATCGATTTACGATGCAGAAACTTTATTTACGACGCATCTTCTGACATGACTGAACAGATTTTAAGTCCGTTTGATTTCCTATGTGACTTAGCATGGAGCTTTTGTTATTCTCAAGTGTTTTTGTGGATTTTTACCTATCAAACCCTGTTAAATATGGCTGATGAAAGGATAGGCACATATTGGCAAGTGATGTTTCCACTGTTTCTACTGTCTATGGGAACTGACAAAAATGAGATGGACAGAAAAGGGGGAGATAAATTGGGGTGAATTGATCTGGTCAGGGGATGAAAAAGTGTGCACCAGAGGAGTAGGGTTCTTGTTGAGTGCAAAAGCCAAAGCATCATTATTGCGATACAGACTGGCTAGTCCAAGATAAATTGTAGTGAGATTTAATGGACAACCCCTAAATATGTCATCAAAACATATGCACAACATCAGGTAGCACAGAAGAAGATATTGGACATAAATCACGACGTTTCAATAGCAACACAAGCCATCGTCTTCAGGTGAAAATCGCGATTGCCGCGATGTCTGCTGCGAGCAGCACGATGTCTGCTGCAGATGTTGCTGCAATAGAGACACTATTTACGTCTCTCCATCACCCCACCCCCTTTTATGAAACTCAGCCGTCTCGGCTGACCGACATATAACCAATGCAACGTGTGGACCTCCAATTTAGAACGCAACAAGAGAACAACAACAATAAATAATCCTGACCGAGGAATAAACTTATATACACTATATACAGGACCAGGGAGAGAAGAAGAGTGGGAGGAAAAGAGAAGAGAAAAAAAAACTTAGTTGCAACCATTTACAATGGACAAGCCACCCCCCGGACAGGCCACAACTACACCTCGCACATGCAACACCGCACTCGAGCACAAGATGAGCCCGGGTCAGCCATTGACCCATCTGGCTCAAGTGGCGGCCACGGGCCACGGGTGTAGGCGCACTATGACACCGGAGGATGGTCATTTAAATCAAGCCATCTTTGCCCGAGTCCTTGATGTCGGGCCGTCAAGCAAGGAAAGAGCGGGTCCACTGGAGGCTTCGGGAGCAGCCAGAAGATGGCTCGATGAGCACAGCACCTCCTGAGCCGAAGAACTCCCATGTGGTAGGAGGTCGGGCGATGGCAGCTCCGGACTCCCCTGTTCCCCCCGGGCTGGTACGACCAGCGACGTTGGCCCCGTTAGGCGCTTGGACCCTGTGGGCAGAATAATAGAACTGTCCTGAGGAAGGAAGTCAGCCGACGCGCGCCCCAGCTCCTCGGGCTGACCAGACACCCAGCCCTCGGGAAGTGGAGATGAAAGACTAATGGCAGGTGGAAACAAACGTTTAAGCCACGACGGGTACACAAACCAGCGGCGGCGACCACACTGAATCTGCACGCACTGCGGACTCCTCACCTCCACCACTTCGATCGGCCCCTGCCATGGTTTATGTAATTTCGGGGAGGTACCCATCGGGACATGGGGGTGGAGCCACGCCTTGCTCCTGGCGTCCATACGGTAGTGGACTGGTGGGGTTTGACGAGCTGTTCGTTGGCCGCCTGCCAAAAGGCCGAGTTCCCCCAAGACGCCTCACTAGTTTCTGCCAATCGCTGTAGGGAAAGCCGCATGGGGTTCAATATCTTAGTACAATTTTCCAGTGGTTTGAGCTGAACATCAATTGGTGGGTCATGCTCCCTTCCATACATTAAAAAGAACGGGGAAAACCCGGCAGAAGCATGCGGGGCGGAACTGAGTGCTGCGAGCACGCCTCGAACAAAACGAGCTCCATCAAGTGTTGTAACGTCGTGGGAGCGGAATTTAATCCCATGGGAAGACAGTTGAATTGAAAGCGGTCTTCGGCTTCGAAGAGTCGTCCAGGGGCAACTGCCAAAACCCGGAAGACAAGTTGAGAGTCGAAAAATACCGCGCTCCCGACAGCGCATCGAGGGAGTCATCCATCCGTGGCAGAGGGTGCACATCGGCCACGGACACCTTATACAGGTAGGAACAACAGGTTCCACACTGCCCACTAGGGATTATTTGTCTGTCGTGCATAGCCACGCCCTCGATTTATATTTCATAGAGCGCTTCGGGTGGGCCCAGCACCATGTGATGCGCCACCCCACGCAGCTTGCGCCGCGTGACACGGATCGCACGAATGCGCTGTCCAACCAAGTTCCTACCTGCCCACTCTGAAGGAACATGTTTAAGTTTGCAGAAACCGACACAAAATCTGAGATTGCATTCCTTTTTGACAAGAACCTGTGCCCCCCACGGGCTGTTAGATGGGGAAATTATGTCAGCGGCCAGGATATCATTCACCGCGCTCTGCACCCGTTCCTTGAAATTGATTGGTCCACACCCGAGACAGCTTTTCTTAGAGCCTAGTCTCACATGGTGTTGGACCAGATGACGCCAAAAGGCGCACAACTCAAAGACAATGCACCATCAGAGTATGAGAGCTTGGGGTAAGCATTTACACCATTGGAACCTCCTTTGCCAGTAGCAAAATATGATACTTGGTATTTTACCCTTTTATCTGGCAACAAAACTGACACCTTTTTTTTACCTTTTTTTAAATTTCAAGGACAGTGCATACATTATCAGAGTTGTGTTTTTTGTTTGCATTCCGACCGCAGGTATTGTGGTCAATGTAAACATGACTCCTTGTAAAAAAAAAGGTGTCAGTTTTGTTGCCAGATAAAAGGGTAAAAAACCAATTATCATATTTTGCTACTGGCAAAGGAGGTTCCAATGGTGTAAATACTTACATAATTATTTATCAAGTTTACATGCCAAACCCAGATCTCATGGCACGTATGTATAGATAGGTGGATGTTAATAGAATATGCAACTAGTCGTATTCAAAACCTCCTGACTGTTTGCTGTATTGTCATGTAACAATATATCTTATCACCAAAGTTAATGTTTAATGCCAGGAGGCTTAATAATTTAATATGCATGGTTGCCATTTGAACGTTTCAACTTTCCAGGCACCAGGGTTTATTTAATTCAGAGAGTAAAATGGCGAGGCACATTATTGTCTCTTTTCCCTGTATTTGCCCTCGGATGGGCAGCAAGTGTATTGTTTTTTTGCCATGGGGTCTCCCTTTCTTTCTCGGAATTCCCTGGATCACTCCTTGCATTATCAGTTTTACCTGCTTATCCCAGACCTTATAGCCTAATAGTAATTGTTCATGAAAATAAACAAAATAGTCAGATTAAATATTTTGAGCTGAGCTACATCATCATATAACAATACATTCTATCAAGTTAACGTTTAATACAATGATGTTTGAAAATATTCCTATGCGGTGTTGGTGAATCCTATTTTACAACTTTTCCAAGCGAAGTCTTGTGGATCATTAACCTCCAGATGTCTCTTTTGTGTGAGGAACACTGCTGAAGCAGCAGGGGGCGCTCCTTTGGCCTTTGTTGTCTCAAGGGAGGAGTTCTCAGGCCTCCGTTACTGCGTTTTTTAGAACGAGCTAAATCCAGATATATGAGAGAGAGAAAATAACTATTACATTAAGAATAGGCAATATCACTCTTAATAGATATTTTTTTTATAAATGGCATAGATACAACAGGGAGGATATCGAGGAAGAAGTAATACACGAAAGTAGCAGACATGGAACAACAACACGAAAGACACGAGAGTGAGGATAGCAAAGGCAAAATGATTAATGACAGAATTAAATCACATCTGGGGAAGCACATGTGTCTTCTGTACAGCATTGTATGCCTGCGAGACTTGGACATTGAAAAAGACTGACAGAGATAAGATATTGGCATTTGAGTTATATTGCTATGAAGGATAGTGCATCTAAACTGGACCCAAAGAGTGACCAACGTAGAAGTAAGAAAAAGTTTACGCATAGAAGAAGACGTGATGCAGGCAGTCATCAGAAGGAAACTGGAACTATTTGGACACATATATAGGACGAACAACAGGAGGACAATTAAAAGTATGTTGTTTGGAAAAATGGAACTGGAAAGAGAGGAAGACCTAACAGAGAATAGCTGATGACATGATAGATTGGTGCCAGAAAGATGCTTAAGCATATTGGCACAAGACAGAGGAAAGTGTAAAGAAATTACAAAATGTGCAGTAGACACATGCAGGCTATCTGCCGATGGCTATCTGCCCATGGATTGTGCGGATGATGGGAAAATAGGGTCCGATTTACGACGATCTGATTTATGACGGGGTTTCCAGGAACACATTGTTTAGTAAACGTGGGGAGTGCCTGTATATTAATACATTACCCCACTGCAGCAGGTTCTTCTGAATGAAATGTTGTCACACCAAATTTTGCGTGTGCTTGTGTAATGCGAGCGTATGTGGGGTTTCGTCGCCCCAGCCCCCTAAGCCAATCAGGCACCACGAAGCATCGGGGGCAGGGTCTAAGGGTGGAGCCGGGGGGCGTTAAGGGAGGGGTATTATCTGGAAGGTTCTTAGGGGTGTGGCGAAGGGCGGAGTCTGGGTCACGTGGAAAGGGGATATAAGGGGGAGCCCGAAGGGGCTCGAGGTCAGTTGGTGGAAGCTGGGCCACGTCGGGGGGTCTCCGCGAGCCATTGGCCAGGTGGCGACGTGGAGACGACTCCCAGCGCGCCGTCTGCCAATGGTGCGCGGGAGCGGGGGAAGCGCGAGAGCGGCGCAGAAGCGGGACGTCCGTTCCGCGACGTGCCGCGGAGTGACCGGGAGAGCGGAACGTGAGCTGTCCATAACGAAGAAATAAAGAGACGGAGACACAGGCCCTTGTCGTCGACCCGTTTTATTACACTTGTACCATAGATTAAAACATAGCTGAAGAACAAATCTGGAAAGCAGCTGTCGTTCCTTAACCGTGCCAGAAGGGCAAAAACACCCGTGACCTATTCTAACATTGTGACGTTGGGGCCGATATTCTGAAAACCCCAGGGGTTTGGAAAACCAGGTTCTCATCAGCCAACCTCGCACTTCCATAAACAGTGCTACAACAGCCACTAAAAACACAAACACCCTCGAAACGCCCTTCTGTCTGCGTTGCTGTGTGTGACCCTGTTCTCTCTCACGTCCGTGTCTGTGTCCTACAACCCAGGTGGGAAGGACACGGTGGTGGGGATCAGCGTGTGGGCTCACTTCACGGGGTTCCCCGTGTCTCTCTACATCGCTCGCATGAGGGGCATTCGCGCCGCAGTCGTCCGCCTGCTGAAGCGAGCCCCTGGGACGCTGGTCGTCTTTAAGTCAGCCAACATCAGCTACCACTCGGTCTACCAGTCCGATTGGCTCTCCCTTCAACTGGACCTCATCATGCGCCGTCTCATGGCGGGGTTGCCTGTTGTTATTTTAGATGCCTGGGAAATGACAGCGGCCCACCGTCTCCCAGACAACATGCACCCTGAACCCGTCATCATCCACAACGAGGTCAAGCTCCTCCTAGCCTACGTGTGTCCCCAGTAGGGTTGAAGATTGTCTCGCAATGCAAAAATAGGGGGAAAGTTTCAATGCATTTGTCTTGAGTGGTATATTAGGAGGGTCAGTATGAAAGTACAGGCGCATCTGGCTTAATGAGCAAGATACATTCCGCAAAAATTGCTCGCTAAGCGAATACTCGTTAAATCACAGTTTCATATTGACTTCAATGTTAAAAGCTGAGTTATGTTTCATCCCCAAAGCATTCCACTTTTGAACTTTTTTTTACGTGAAAAATAACTGAATAATTTTCAAATAATGGAACATATCAAATATAATACTTACAAGGGATCTCCAATATACGTCGCCACAATATACGTTATTTCACACTCACGTCGTTGACTTTTTGAGGAAACCAACATTAAAGATCCCTGCAAGTGCGTCGTCGTTTTCGACTCGAGCTCAGCTTGGTTTAGAAAAACGTAGAACTCCCGTTTCACGCGCGCGCCGCCGCCGCCATCTTAGCATCAATCTGCAGAATCCATTCTGCCGCTTCTCAGTCCCGTCATGTTCTCTCACGTTGTGCAGATCGAGAGCTCATTGTAATTGGCATAATGCTCTCATAACACCTTGTCCAATGAAGCCAATCAAGCACAACTCATCCACTCATGAAATAGGATCATAAAAATTATTCGTTAAGGTAAAATATATATTTTTAAATGCTGTTAAAGGTTCCGTGCTTTTTTACATAAAAATTGCTTTCTGTTTGAGTCATGGCTTAAAAATTTCAGATATACGTTTTGTATGGAAAAAAAAGTTTTCAAATACTCACAAAAATAGATATGCGTTTGATACGTATACATGCTGTTTAAAATGTCCTGTATAATACTGTGCATGGACAGTACGTAAATCGGTTGCTAGGTATGAAACACATTTCCCTAAGTTACCGTTCCTATTCCTACCATATTGCATTGTTTATAGGAGAATTGGCTCCGCTTTTCGTCGCATAGGCAATGTTTGCTCTCTTACGGTCCCTACTCTCTCCCCCCCCCCCCATTTCCAATTATTATTTTGGAGAAAATTTCCCGTCGGACATCGTTTCGTTATAACTAATTTAAGGCGGAGTCGACCTAGGGGGGAGGCCCATGACCGGTTCAGATAATCAAACTCGGTTTGTATCCAGGTTCATAGTGCAGCGATAACCACTACAATACCGCTAAAATACCGCTACACACACACTCATGCACGCAACACACACACACAGTCACACGTTCTCACACACTCACAAAGACAACAATTCCCCGAGTAGCTTACACAGGCTGTTAGCAGAGGGGTCGTCCATAAATGACGTCACGCACCTGGGGGGGTGGGGTCAGACATTTATGACTGTGTGACGAGGGGTTTGAGAAATGTGACGTCACGTCAAAATGGGCAACTTTAAATAAATATAGACAACACGTTCTACTTAATTAAATATACTTTTTAATCAATGCTTTTTCCTACAACATCAAAGTGCAGCGGCACATTAAATACGCACTACAATGACAATAGTTTAAAGCGATGTGAAGCATGTTTTATTGGGGGGGGGGGGCAGAGCTTTGTGACGTCATATTTGAGGGGGGATCTGACTTTTTGTGATGCCATGTGACGAAGGGGGGGGGTCAAAAATCGTCCAAATTCGCGTGACGTCATTTATGGACGGCCCCAAACTCGTACTCGCGCACACTCTCGCTCACCTGCGGTCTTGTGCACCACGTCAGTTCTCAACTGAAACAGTCGAAACAATTACAGTATGTTAATAAGCGTAACGTCGGTCAGGGCAGTAGGAACAGTGCACGCTGGGAATTACATCCTGACGGGAAAACACGTAGGATAGAAACATCACGTTAATCTTCATCCGGCAGTGGACAGACCATGATGAGGATTACACTTAGGGGCAGAAAGAGGAACGCGTGGATCAGAAAACACACGCAGGGCCGAAACATCGTCACATTTACCGCTAAGAGGAGTGGGGCTCGTGAAAGACGCGTCACGACCAGTTCGTCAAGACTGATAACAGAGCGGCAGACCAAAGGAGCACGACCGCCGTGGAGATGGAGCAAGATCAGCTCGTGCACAGAGAGCAAAACGGATCGTGGCATCGCAGGACCACAATGGACGGCGAGAACTTGGTGAGAACTTCATCCAGCAGTAGATAGACTCTTGGAGAGGAGGGGGAGGCTTTCATGCTACGGTGAGGCCAACTGATGATCGAGCACTCACGGATTGAGTCGAGTCACTCGCTCATAAGTCGCCTCTTTGTCCCTCTTCGATAGCTACAGCTTACCCTCGTTACTGTTGCCGTGCACTCGTTCATTCCTCTACCCATGCTAAGAACTGTCTACCAGACAGTTTAATATCGTCAAAACTGTGTCCAACCACCACCACTGCAGGTCACAACACCCACCCACAGGTCACCTCACTTCTCTCCGTCTTACCTCGCACTGCTCCACTTAAGAATTCCCTCCAATTGCCTCTCTTCCCAAGTTCTTGTACAAGAAACGTGTTAATCATTATATATCACACCTTCAGGAGTGCTGTGTGTTGCTGGCCATTTTGCGATTTGGCGATTTGGACCTGTGGGGCTGTACTCTGCAACTGATTCAGATAAAACAAATAAAACCTCATCCCCCCCCCCCCCCCCCCCCCCCCCCCCCCCGGCTGCCCCCTTACCCTCACCACCTCCCGCAGCTTGAACATGAATCTTCCGAGCGGGCCCGAGTCTGCCGACACGCGCATAAAGACCACGGGGTTTGTTGTGGGGCACTTTGGGGCCCCATGAGCCCAGCGCACCGTGGTGGTCCCCACCATTATGGTACCAAGCATGTGAACCTTATGGCGGGACCCGGGGTCTCATAAGCCCCCGGCTCTCGCATAAACATTATCACGTAAATAAAAACTTTGCTCTTTTTCACCAATGGGTTTGAAGGATGGTGGCAAGTGTTGTCTTGTTAAACTATGCCTTTAAAACTGAAAACTACTTACCTGCAGTACCTGTTAAATACACTATCAGAAAAATAAATTACACCCTCTGTCAATCATCGTTTTCTCAGTGTGGATTTGTGAACGCTTTGAAGCAGTACATAAAATAGTACGCGTTTTTTTATGCGCTGTTCATATTGTAACAAGCGTTTATACCAATGTTACTCTACAGAGCAGTGGGTCGCCGCTCCTCTTATCCACATTGATATGAGCGGTGTGTGGGGACTATGGCTTAACCACAAAAAAAAATCTGCACAAATGCATATGGACAAGAGAAGTATTAAACTAATAGGATTATTCCTCTATTTTCTGGCAACAAAACTGACACCTTTTGCAAGGAATTATGTTTACATTAACCAAAATACTTGCAGTCAAATGCAAAAAAAATCCGATAATTTATGCTTTGTCCTTGAAACTGATTGGTCCACACCAGAGACAGCTTTTCTTAGAGCCTAGTCTCATACGGTGTTCGACCAGGTTTTAGTCGGCGGACATTGACCACCGTCTCTCGGCCCCTCTCCCCGCCCTGGATCAGTACAGTCCAGGGGGAGATTTGCCGCACCATGGTCCAGGGTCCGCGCCAGTAGGTCATCAGCTTCCCTACCTGTCCGGCCCCTACGCGCGGGGTATGCAGCAATACCTTAGAGCCCGCCGAGTAGAAGGGGGGCTCCACACAGGGGCGGTGCCCTGCTCCTGCCGCCGATGTGCGGCCTCCCCCTCTTGGTAGGCCCGGCCACGGGCCCCTCGCAGGGTCCCCATCAGGTGCTCCACGGGCTGGCTCCCTTCCTCCGGTTGTGGTGGGGGGAACGCCGAACAACAGATCTGCTGGTAGGCGAGACTCCTGACCAAACATCATTAGGAAGGGGGTCTGCCCAGTGGAGGTGTGCACCGTGGTTGTGTAGGCGAGGTGTTTGTCCCAATCCTGCTGATTGGCGGCCACCATACATTTGAGCTTCCCAGCTAGGGTCTGGTTCATGTGCTACACCACACCATTTGCCTGGGGGTGGTATGCCATGGTTCGGTCCTTCTGGATTACAAACCCCCGGCACAGTGCCTGAAATAGCTCTGCCTCGAACTCACTACCCTGGTCAGTAATGACGCGTTGGGGGGATCCCATTTTTAAGCACGTAATGCTCCGCAAATGCCCGGGCGACCACAACGGCCATCTTATCGGGGATGGCCACGGCCCGTCGGGCTCCTGGGTGCAGGCTCCGTGCCCGCCGGGTGGCCCACCAGGCCCCCGGCTGCATCCGCAAGGACCTCTGTGGCACACACAGCACTCCCTCTCAAGGGAGGGGGGTTAGTCTTAGGGCGTTCCAGGGGGGCCGTTGCCTGTCAGCAGTGTCCCCCCATGAAGCACGGGCTGGCCTCCTCAACTCGTGTCTCGGAGCACACCATGGGTTCACTTGACAATGTGTCCGCGTTTGCGTGCGTCTGTCCAGCCCTGTACTCGATCTGCAGGTTATACTGCTGCAGCTGTATCAGCCACCGGGCCATCTGCCCCCGCTGTCCCTTGAATGTGAGGAGGAACTGCAGAGCATAATGGTCAGTGCGCACGCAACATTTCCTGCCGTACAAATATAGCCGGAATGGCTCACACGCGAAAATCATGGCATACAGTTCCTGACGGGTCACGCAATAATTCAGTTCAGCCCCACTCAGGGTCCGGCTGGCATATGCGATGACCCGCTCCATCCCATCCTGCACCTGGGACAACACAGCGCCCAGCCCACTGCTGCAGGCGTCGGTGTCCAAAATAAAATATGTGGAAAAGTCAGGGAAAGCCAGGGTGGGGGTATAGGTGATGTGGTCCTTCAGGGTGGTGAAGGCTGTCTGGCAGGCCTCCGTCCAATTATAGGGGTTCTTATCGTTGGACGGAGTGAGTTGGGTGATGGGGGCGTGCAATCTCGCTGAATCTCTCACAAATCGATGATAATAAGTGGCTAACCCCAATAATGACCTGATCTCCGTCAGGTTCCTCGGCCGTAGCCATTCTACTACAGCACGTACCTTGTTCGGGTCGGTGCGCACCCCTGCCTCGCTGACGCGGTGGACGAGATACCCAACCTCGCGCTGCGCAATATGACACTTACGCGGCTTGAGCTTGAGCTGGGCAGGTCGCAGTCGTTGAAATACCTCCCGTACCCTGCACCAGTGCTCAGACAGGGACCTACTGAACACTATCACGTCATCCAGGTAAATTAGGCACTGTTCCCATTGCAAGCCCCGCATCACCAACTCCATCAACCGCTGGAACGTCGCAGGCACGTTAATGAGTCCGAACGGAAGCACTCGGAACTCGAACGGTCCCATCCTGCTGAGGTCCTCGCTGGACTGGCGGCGGCGCGCATCTAATGCCGCCTTCGCTTCTTCCTCATTGCGGGCACCGAAGCGTTGGTCGGCGCTTGTGCGCTTGCCGGTAGCACTTCTACAAAGTCGGCTGCCCACCCATCCAAATGCATACTCAGCTGTTGTAACGCTTGCGCTTCCATCCAGCTGTTAATATCTTTAGTGTACGTGAGGTTCCAAGAAAACGATTTCTATGACGGAATCCCTTGCTCGGTGAATACCCATCTTACCTGAGCTTGGGGTGGGGCACCTCTCTCCCCTGGAGGCGTGGGGGGTCGTACCGCCTCTGACACCATTCTGTGGGGGCCGCCGTCCGCCCCGCCGCCCTCCTTGGGCAGGTGAAGTGCAACGTTTTCCCCCTCCACTCCCTCCTCCACTCCTTCCTCCACCGCGCCCTTCGGCCCTCTCGCCGGGCCCCCGCCGATCGGGTGATTGCCCCCCCCGCACCAGCGCCCTTTCTGAGGGACATGGCTGATTGGCTGGCTCACCACCGCCTGGGGATATCCCGCACACGCCCACATACACCACCACAAAACGAACGCGGAGGCGTGCACGCGCGCGCCCCTGCAGGCGCGTATTTTGCACACACGCGCTAAAAAAAAGGAACAGCGGCGGTATTGCACGCACGCCTCACCGTTAATGCTATTGTCGCTGTGTTAACACGCTGTGTAAACGCCGGCGAGCGGGTTTATCGCACCCCGCCCCCGCCCTAATTACTCACGCGGCACACTACAGGCGCTCATTTTTCACACATGTGCGTATAAACTCGCACGAGTGCCGACGGCCGTTTATGTTTCAATACATGCGTGCCTCACACACACGCTCAAATTATCAACACTGTGCTGACGATGCAGCCCGGCACACGCTCTCTTGCGCACACCGTCGCACCACACACAAATCGCAGACACCACGCCGAGGTTCTACCCACAAACACGGAAATCACCCTGCACCGATCCACTGAACTAAAGTGTATTACCGGTGCAAATACACCCTACTTGGGGGGGGGATATTTCGCGGGAAGAGCTGAGCCTAACTCTGCCTACAAACCCAGTGGCTCAAACGTCATAACACGTACCTCGAAGCAGCACTCATGGCGTCCCACGGATGCTGAGAGAATCGGAGGGAGAAGGACGAAAGAAGACTTGACCTATCACTGTATCACAGCAGCACTCGCTGGCAACACACGGATACTGTGAGCGGCTCGAAGAGGCAGGACGGCAGGGAGAGGGTCTTGACCGCCCAGAGGTTGAAGACAAGAGATGTAATCATCCCGGGGCTCCCACCTTTATTCTCTAAACTTCAAAGGCCCAGGGGAACGTCGCGCCGTGCAGCCAATCATGTGCCTATCTTTAGATTTTAAACTGATGCCCTGCCCTTACCTGGAGCGTTATTTTCCATTACGCCTCGCCCGACCTCCCCCTTCCAGATTCAGCCGGTTTGGTCGGTGTTTCCGTCCCACAAAATACACATCCGTGGGGGGTCCAGGGCTTTCCCTCCCCCCTCCCCGTCTGCGCCGCCCACGTAATATTTCCCCCCTGGCTCCTCCCCCCGTGCTGTGAGTGTTCTCACTGCGGTTAGCCCGATGAGTTTCTGTGCACCCATACAATTTTAAGCCAATTTAAGGGCACCGCAATGTAACTTGTCCCGTGAGGGTCGGCCAATCTCCTGGCAGTGGGAAACCGTGGGACACTCCCTCTAGGGGCCCTTCGGATTAAAACCCGATGTGCCAGGCAATCTCCCGCCAGGGCACTATGTGGGTGCGTTGCGTGCGGGTGGGTGGGTGTTTAGTGCCGGGGCCAGGAGGGAATCGTGGTGCTTGCGGAGTTGCTCCGTGGTCGTGGTACCACATTCCCTTTCGCCAGAAACACAATTTGATCACGCAAAGACATCAGAGAGCTGTTCCCGCATCCACACCAACTGCGAGAGACGTAACACGGCGTCGGCGGGGGGAACTGCCGCATCGTCCAGAAGCGTCTCAACTAAGGACACGGCCAACGGCCGAGACGCACCCGGAGGAGAACAGCGGTTTGTACCGGAATGGCACGCACACCGAGACGCGTGAGGTAACTGTGACAACGCGTCAGCATTGGCATGACGAGTCCCCTTCCGGTAGGTGATGTCAAATGTGAACTCCTGTAAACACTCCAACCAACGTGCCAACTAACCTCCCGGCTGCCCGATCTTCAAAGAATATTGAAGGGCAGCGTGATCAGTGCGTATAATGAACTTCCTACCATACAAGTAAGGCCGAAAAAGTTTAACAAAATGAACGATCGCGAGCAGCTCCCAACGAGTGACACAATAACGCATCTCCACCGGCGAAAGTACCCGACTACCATAAGCAGCAACACGCTCGACGCCCCCCTTCACCTGCGACAGGACAGCCCTGATACCCGTGTCACTGACATCAGTGTTGAGCATGAAGGGGGACGAAAAATCAGGGTAGTCAAGAAGTGGCGCGTCAGACAGGCTATCACGCAACGCATTGAATGGACCCCAGTGGAACCTCTGATTTTTGCCTGTAAGTGCATGTAATGGCTTCGCAATGGACGCAAACCCAAGAATGAACCGTCGGTAATAGGAGGCGAAGCCAACGAAGCTCTGAACATCCCCTATACTCGCAGGGGCTGGCCAATCGTGAACACACACCATCTTTTCCCGATCGGTCGAAATACCATCGGCTCTCACAACGTGACCCAAGTATCGCACCGAAGTCTGTAAAAGGTGAATTTTTCTTGGTTTAAATTTGAGATTAGCAGAACGCATGCACTCAAATACAGCGTGCAGTCGGAGGAGGTGGTCATCAAACGACCGACTGAACACGATAACATCGTCCAGATAAATGAGACAAGTGTCCCATTGGAGCCCAGCCAGGACAAGTTCTATGAGTCTCTGGAACGTGACAGGAGCGACATTCAATCCCATGGGCAAACAGTTAAATTCAAAAAGACCCTGCGGGGTATGGAACACGGTCTTCTGCCTCGAAGACTCATCGAGGGGCAATTTCCAAAAGCCAGAAGACACACTGTCCAGGGTAGTGCAGAACCGCACTCCGAACAAAGCATCCAAGGAATCATCCATCCAAGGCAAAGGATACGCGTCTGCCACGGACACCTTATTAAGGCGGTGAAAATCAACGTAAAACCAGAGGTTGCCATCCTTTTTCTTAACCAAAACTACCGGGGCACCCCATAGGTTAGTGGATGGCGAAATAATATCAGCGGCCAACATGTCATCAACGGCCCCATATGATGTGGGTTCAACCGAATGGGGCTAGCATCACCAGTATCAATACGATGGGACAACAAGGACATCCGACCCAAGCCAAAGTCGTCCTTGCTGAACACATCAGAAAATTCGGACAACAACACACGCAACCCCTCATGCTGAGCCAGAGACAGAAACGCATTCTCGACGCACATCCATTTATAGCGCAGACAACCTGCGCAGGCATGTGTTCCACACGATCGGTAAATGCGGTGGTAGCGTGAGCGAGAACAGTACCTGTGAGCATGATAACATCATCAGGACCCCCATTCAAAACCTGCAAAAACGGAGCCTGACCCGTTCTGAGAATGGTTTTAGCACAAATCAACGTCAACCCTCGCGTAGCAGTATTCGAAGGCGTCAATAAAATCCCATTCACCCTGACGTCGCAAGCGATTTTCTTGCGATAACAGAGCGGAATCAACATTTGGGAACCCAACGGAACTGTAACGGTGGCATCAACCAAAGCTTGAATCGTATCCGAGGAGGCCGATCATGGAAGTGGTGATGACGAAAAGCGCAATTTACGACCTGACGGCAATTCCAGACATCCCTGATCCACAAAAATCTTAAGCGGCATTCTCGACAAAAAGTCAGTGCCTAGCAAACATGGTACGGCCAACGTACGCGAAATCAGCATGGGTCCCGACGCACGAATATCCCCAATGGCGATGCACGCATCCACCTGGCCAATGATGCCCATGCTACCCCCGTTAGCAGCAACACACACATCGTACACCGGCCGAACACGCGAAGCAGAGATCGAGAACAATTGAAAAATAGCATCCTAAATGATTGTGGCAGACGCCCCTGTATCAACCAAAACACGGACATCAACCCCCTGAACAGTGGCCGCCATCATCGACGATCCTACCGCCATGGCAACAACCCGTCGAACCAATTTTTTACACTGCGAAACCGGCCAGCCCTTATCAATGGTACGCGAACACGAACAATTTAACGAATCATCCCGATGCGATGCACCCGTCTCGGTGGCATGAGATGAAAGAGATGGCGAACGTGCCCGGGTGCCCGACGTATGCCAACTCGCCTGTATAGAGGGATGTGAAGGCGGACGTTTGGCTGCAGGAGACGCGGTTGGCGATTCGGACGGCGACGCAGAATGAGCGCGGCACTCCCGAGAGTAATTGCCCATATGACCACATTTGTAGCACATGACGGGAGGCCGCTGGTGGAGCAGATCTTCGTCCTGTCGTGGTCGGTAAGTTTTTTGGTGACGTCGACCATCTTTAGGGGACCGATTCAGCAAGGGACAGCCGCTGCAACGTCGCCCATCGATTGCGCATCCTCGGGAAAGACAACCACTTTCGACGGAGACCAGCCGATGGGTTGACCATCCTTAGCTGGGTCCGCCGTCCACGCCGCCATCTGCGCCCAGCGCTTTAAATTTTCACGTGCGTTGATGCAATGCTCGGCCCACCACAAGGTCTTCATTTCGTGGCTGCACGTGGGAAGGACAACATCCATCTCCCTAGCCAACACCAACATACGTTCCATTACCAGCGGATCTAAAAGTTCCCGTGTTACATTGGGGTATGCATCAACTGCCAAGGCCATCAAGGTGCTTCTGTAGGCGAGGGGCGACTCTGAGCTCCCCCGCATACGGTGCTGAAATTTCCTCGTTCTGTCTTCTGCGGCTCGTAGACCTCCGCCATCTCCTGAAAGGCTTGTGTAAGCATCTTCTTCTTTTCGGCGGCCGTGACATGCGAACTTGGCGGGAACTGCGAAATGGCGGCCATCTCCACCTCGCCTGAAATGGCGGCCGTACTCACCAAAGGGGGACCCTCCGAGGCACCGTCACCGGCCCTCTGCACGTCCACCCCCGGACGGTCCACCACCGGACTACCTCCAGCAGCGATCGGCATGACGAGAGCGACGAGGCGGAAGAGCGCTGTTGTTAGCGCGCCCAACTGAGTCTCCACCCTCTGCCACGGGTCGTCAGGGCGAAGCTGTTTAAACGGCTCCGCCACGCCGTACGCTGCAGGTGCGACATCGGAACCCGTCGTGGGCTCAATCACCGGGGCCATGGCACCCGGGGTCAGCAGGAGCTGAGTCGCCATCTCGTCATCGAAGGAGGACATTACAGGTGGATTCTTCTTTTTCTGATGTTGAGATATCATGTCTTGCGTAGAACTCTATCAGAAAAAGTTCACTTCTTGACACCACTGCAATAAGTGGCTCCGACATGGTAAGAACTTTACGTTGCTTATTAATAAACCTTCGGTACAGCTTGGTTGTCTCTCTCACTCTCACTACGGATTATATGCCGCCCAGGCGGCTTCGCTGCCCCGTGCCACGTGGCACTCGCCCGCTCGCTAACACGCCGCTGGCTGGTGGCGCGCTAGGCAGCGGTTGAGTGGTTGAGCGGTTTAGCGGCTGGAAGTCGAGCCACCATGTGGCCGATGGAGATGGCGGCGCAGCAGCGATGGGGAGCTCCTCTTGATCTTGACCTTCGGGAATGCTCCACATTAGATGGCGCTCTCATTACATTAGTATAGCGCTTAGATAGTATTGTACGGTGGGGGGGGAGCGGCCCAGCCCCCAGCCTTGCGGCTGAGCAATCAAGGCAAGACCGGAGGCTCTGCACGGGACTAGACTACACTACGCCACTCTGTCAGGTTCATGGTTTGTGCTATACAGTCGATATATACTGCTACAGAGTCAGCATGTACTACTGTGGTGATAGCAGGCACCACGACAGTCGGTATGCACTGCTGCAGTGAAAGCAGGTATCACCACAGTATGCACTGCTGTTATTATAGCAGGCATCAAAGCAGTCAGTTTGCACTGCTCTAGTGGAAGCAGGTACCACAAAGTCGGTATACACTGCTGTAGTGATAGCAGGCACCACCACACTCGCTATGCACTGCTGTAGTTAAAGCAGGTCCCACCACAGTCAGTATGCTCTGCTGTAATCATAGCAGGTACCACAACAGTCATTATGCACTGCTGTAATCATAGCAGGTACCACCATAATATACAGGTACCACCATAATATGCACTGCTGTAATCATAGCAGGTACCACCACAGTCAGTATGCACAGCTGTAGTGAAAGCAGTGACCACCAACGTTGGTATGCACTGCAATCATCTATTTTTACCATGCTAAGATTTCTCAGTACGGGGCGATGTAAAACTATT
>CM025615.2:2557135-2626681 GCA_014621495.2 Entosphenus tridentatus
CTCTGGTGGCCAAGCCTGCCTGCCACGTCCTCCTTCGACTTTGAGTCGTCCACCAGCCCCGCGGCCACGAGCTACCGGCTGCTGGGTGGGACACGCAACTTCACGGTGGGTGACACGCTGCACCTCGGCGTGCAGGCCAGGGACCACCACGGCAAGGACAAGCGGCACGGCGGAGACTACTTTCGCATCAAAGTCTACTCAGACATGCTCCGGGCGGGAGTATTCGGCTCGGTGCTGGACCACGACAACGGCTCGTACACGGCGAGCGTTGTGCTGCCGTGGCCAGGCGAGGCCCTCGTGGACATCAAGCTGGTTCACTCCAGCGAGGCCGTGCACATCATCAGCCGCCTGCGCGACTCGGTGCCCCACAAGATCTTCTTTACCGGCTACTTCGAGAAGGAAGGAGCGAGAGGCGAGGCCACCGAGTGCAATGCGGTGCCGCGCTTAATGATGAAGTCCAGGATGTGCGAGTACAGAGACGCGGCTACGGGACACATGTGGTTCTGCAAGAAGCCCAGGAGACTGCCTTGTGACACCCTACGATTTCACTCACTCGGAGGACACAGAAACATTCTCACAAAGCAGGAGAACCGGTTCTTAAGCAAGTAAGAGCTGAGATCTCCCCTCTGTTTGACAATCCTCACCTACATAATCACATGATGGTTGTAGCATCAAAATGGTGATTACTGTTGGGTGACTTCAGAGCAATAGTAGAATAGAATGACTTTGCATAGTGTTTTCGACTATTTTATGTTCTGCTGTGATGGGTTTCATCATTTACAGACAAGACTAATCTTCACTACACGGTGATTTATTTGCTTACATGTTACCTGTTGGTGTGGCTTCCCTTCTGTGTGGTCCATTCCTCACCCATTCGTTTGTGCGTTGTTCCTGAGTGATGCAGCAACGTATCCAAGGTGAGAATCAGTGGAGATCCAAGCCAGATTGAGGTGCAGCCGTCTCCATCATCGCAAAACCTCAGTGAGTGCTGAGCACTAACACTTCACATCTTACACAACCTGAGCTATGCCGATCCCGTGTGTGGCCACGCCTGTTTAGAGTGGCCAGAGTAAAAAAAATGCTCTGAAGATAATCTCATAAATTCAACAGACTGACTTTAACGCGACTATAAATATTGAAAAAAGAAAACGGACTGCATGTAGAAGCAAATGATGGTATCATGGTAAGATCGTAGCAATTCCGTAAGTTTGTCATACGTTTATCTACGATATAATGAATCTTAACTTATGGTAGATACTAGCCTTTTGCCCATCTGAGGACGGAAGCTGTAATATTTACGAAAAAATTGAGCAGAGTATAATTGGATCTTGTGCAAATTTAATGGCAGTGAATCTTGCACAAAAGACTGTCATCAAACACTACACTGCATTTCACTGTAGCACTGTATTAATGGTAGTGAATCTTGCACAAAACGATGTCATCAAACACCTCACTGAATTTCACTGTAGTACTGTATTAATGGCAGTGATTCTTGCACAAAATGTCATAAAACACCTCACTTCATGTCACTGTAGCACTGTATTTAACTGACCTTCAATTAGCCTTTTTGCCCGTCCAAGGACGGAAGCTGTAATATTAAAGATGTACATTTACGTTTTCTTGTGTGATTGTAAAAATAGTTGTTGCACGTAAATACATTTTTCTTAAAAAATGAAACCTCGGAATACCATATTTTGTGTGAATCTCTTGTACCGTATTAATGGCAGTGATTCTTGTACAAAACTATATCATAAAATACCTCACTTCATGTGACTGTAGCACTGTATTTAACTCACCTTCAACTGCTCTGATACTTTATTTTCTTCTGCTTTCGCTCGCTGGGGTTGTAATCAAATTTTAATTCGATACAATGTCTGGAAAATCACGGAGAAATGTATATATTTTATAATAATTTAGAAGCAAAAATTTTACTTGCCTTTTGTTTCAAGTGCTGAAGAAATAAAGACACCAAATATATTTTGTTGCCGCGTGGAATTATTTATTTGATTTCCTTTCAATAAAGAAACGTCAAATTGAAAGCGAATTTGCGTAAAAAATTGTATTTCCGCTCGACCTGCAGGAGTGTTAAATAAAATCCACTCGCTCATGATTATTAATGAGGGGGGGGGGCTGTTTTACAGTTACGTCATGTACGGATTTAGCACTGCTGCGTATATTTATTTTTGACCGTCACTTTCTGTAAAGAAACGTCTGCGTATAGTTATTTATTGGATTAACTTTCAATAAAGAAACGTCAAATTTAAAGCGAATTTGCCTAAAAAAATGTCTTGCTTATGATAGTAACGACAGTGTGGGGGCCTATTTTGCAGTGACGTCATGTACGGATGTAGCACTGTGCTGCGTATATTTATTTTTTACCATCACTTTCTGTAAAGAAACGTCATATTTGAAGCGACTGTGCGAAAAAATATATCTTTCCGCTCGACCTTCTTCCGCGTGAGTGTAAAAATCCACCCGCTCATGATTATTTTATTATTAATGACGGTGGGGGGGTGCGGCACGTGGAGTGACGTCACGCGCGCTACACACATTTCTGGGCTATTATAGTAGTAATATTGGCTGTGCATGCGTGTGCGTCCTAGCCAATAGCCTTGGACCATGTGTGCCGGGCCACCCCGTGCCCTCCCCGAGCGGCTTCTACCTCAACGATGAGTGGGTGTCACTGTCCTGCAAGACTCGGCCCTTCCCAGCCCCTCAAGACCTGGCCAATTGCCTGAGCGGCAAGAGGTTCTACATGTACGGGGACTCCACCATTCGCCAGTGGTTCCTGCACCTCACCGCTCATGTGCCAGGTAGGTGGAACTCACCATCTATTGCTCCACCGGTTCAGAGTGCTTTATATGATCTATATCAATGGTGGCCTTTAATACCCCATTTCCACTGGTATATCCGAGCCAAGCCAGTATCGCGCCCTCTCGATACGAGCCAGACCAAAACAAGGCACTTTAATCTAGCTTTTAGGAAAGCAAATCTAGCTGGTGTGAGCTTACCTGTGATGAATCACACGTGTATGGACCGAAAATAGCCACAAGTCAATGTGCAGCCTAACGGTTATTCAAAGATAGACCAAGGTTTCTAATTGGCGGAAAGAGGCCTTCACAGCGTTTGGTCGGGACACAGGCTTTTGAAGTGATAGTGGAACCCAGAGGCAACCTTTTGGATCTGTTAGAGGATAGGGATTGGCTAAGGGAAAAACAGTGAGGGAACATTCGAGAAAGGGCACTGGAAAGATATAAAAGGGCAGAGCACAAGGAGAGGGGACGTTCAAGGAAAAGTACAGCTTCAAAATCAACAACGAAGCCCGCACCTATATTGTTCTGTATGAATAAAGAGTGGCTCCTAGTAGATTATCGTTCTAGTCTTTACACACGTATGATTGTATACTCTGCTGCGTGTTGCTGTAATTGCTACGGAGAGCATCGTCCAGGGTGGGTGCGATTTGCAATCGCACCCACCCTTGACATACATATCAATATCCCAATATTAAATACTGCTGTTATACAGTCCGCGCATGCGGCGTGCGTCTCGGCCTCCTAACATTAAATACTGCAGCGAAAAGGTCACAGGTGACGTGCAATGCCCCAGAAATTAACATACACACCAACTTCCTACACGTTGTGGATATCCGTAGCCTCACTACAGCTAGGCTAATACAGCTAACCTCATTATGAGAAGGCACCTGAGTAGTGAGAACACACCAGTTGTACATCACTGATCAGGTGCCCACACACGTGGGTACTCCAGCACGAACTCCTTACCTGCATAATATAGCAATAGGTTTTACGCTCTCTGGCAATACAACAGGTATCAAGATGTTAAAAAACCAAACAGAATCCTTATTCAAGGAATTATGTCTGCATTAACCACGTGTACTTGTGGTGAACATGTAGTGAGTCCAACTGAGTCGCAGACGTTGTCTTAGGGAGCAACACGTTTTTATTAAACTCTTAGCACAACATACTCCAGGCTATTGACACAACATACTCCAGGCTATTGACACAACACACTCCAGGCTATTAACAAAACAAACTCGGGTGGTGACCACTCAACTAACCACGCTACGGCGGAACTAGACACGGTTCCACTATCCCGATCCGGATCACAAGCCGGGTCCCGGACCGTGTGGCTGTAGGCTTGTTCAAGCTTGACGTGGATCTCCTTCCTCTCCAACCATAAGAACCCCAAACCCCTAATATCGGGCCAGGCTGGGGCTGGATCCGCCTCTCGCCCCGCCCACCTTCTCGATCTCTCTCGCCCTTGCCAAAAGGCTCTTGAGAATTCTTCCCGGACCATGTGACCACCAATTGGCCCCCTCCACCGGTGGCCTCCCTCCAGTATCATCCGGTTACATGTCCCCAGGTCAGCCGGAGTATCATGCCCCCAACGTAACCCCAGCTGGATGACAGGCTCTCGCTCTCTCAACGGGAGCCCGCACTGCTTAACCAGCGCTCACCCAAGCCCCCACTAGGGCTGGTACTACACCCCGTATCCGGGGTGTACACACAACCAGTATACATCCCCCGTGGCCTCGCAGGCCCGGCACCACACAGTGACATTCCCAGTCACTACAGCTGGGCAGCTTGGACAGGAGTACTGTACTGGGTTTCCTGATTGCCCCCCCCCCCCCCTGTCTCCTCCCGTGATTGGTCGACAGCCACAGACTTCCTCATTGGCTCGTATCCGTGTCCTCGTGACATCATTCCGATGTGTGATGGCGTCTTTGCCATGTGAACAACGTAATTGCAGCGCAGGTGTCACGACCCTTGTTTAGTGATGTACCATCGTTACTGGAGATTTGCAAAAGGTATTGTGGTATGTAACAAATCAAGAGCAGACTTCTCTTCTCTAGTAGACGCCCAACTAGGCTGTACGCCGTGCTATCCCACAAGTTTGAAGCTTCAATGAAAATATTCTTTCTACAATGGTCAAACACGACGATCGCCACACTAACGTTGCGTTAAAGAGTATTGGAATTAAGTAACTGTAACATCAGCGGAGTACCATAATGACACACCTGATTTCTTTTCACAAAATTATTATGATTGAGTCATTCACTTCATCTCAACTACAGCCTTGTCATATGCTACTTAGAAATCTATCCAGGCTACTCCATGATACCCACAACATGTTCCTTAGATAATGTTCCTTTTATATTTCTACCTCGTTTGTTCACTTAAAATTTGTGACCAACACTATTAATGCCCATTTAGGCTTAAGAATTTACACCACTTTTAAAACTGCGACGGTCAAACCATTGATGAAGACAGAATGTGGACCTTGACCAGCTGTATAATTTTGGCCTCTTTCTAATCTCCTTTTCCAGAAACAGTATTGGAGCATATTGTAGCATTTCAATGAAACCATCCAGAGACGAATGCAGTCATTTAACCCTCTACAAAGCAGGCTTCAGGTTACTGTACAGCACGGTTGTTCATGATTTATTGATGGCTGCTGACTTTTGTTCATCTATTTTTGATCTTTTGAACCTCGACACTGATTTTGATACTGTTAACTATGACGTTCTTTGAGATGGCCTGAAGAACCATGGGTGTATTTAAGGAAATTGCTCTTGGCTGGTTTAGATCTTTATACTACAATAGAAAGAAGTTTGTATCGATGGGTGGCTTTATATCTGCCATCGCTTGGTATCCTCGAGTGTCCCACAGATTATGTTTCTAACGTACAAGGCCCTGAGTGGTTTGGCTCCATCGTACCAAAGAGATCTGCTTTCCTGGTATGCACTCGCACGGTGGTGGTCCCTAATACAAAACGTCTCTGCTTGGGTGACGGACCATTGTTCCTCCACTCCACAACAGTGGAATTATCTCAGGCTATCATAGACTCGGATACCCTTGGTATTTTCAATCTCAATTAAAACTACTTTTTATTCACTGGCCTTTGATTATTTTATTGTCTTGTGAAAGTAGTGATATTGTGTGGTGTTCTATTGTTTTTAATTGTACATGTTTTCTGTGAACGGCGCTGTGCAATATAAATATGACACGCCTGCCCTTCTCAGACATGAAGTTCATCGACATCAACGCCCCGACGCTGCTGGGCCCACTCATGTCGGCGAGCGTGGCCACCAAGTCGTTCCTGCTCTACCGCACGCAGGGCCTCCCCTTCCTCACACAGCGCGGGCCCGTGGCCGCCATCCACTACGTGGCCAATGAGATCGACGGCCTCCCCGGTCAGGAGGGCCTTCTGAGACAGCCCCCCATGCTCCTCACTCTCCCACAACTAGACGTGGCATTTTATGGTCCTTTTCCACCACACATCTGAGCCGATCCAGCCGGTGGATCTAATGCTTCCACCGTCGTCACTGTCCCCGTCCGTTTGCTTGTCCGTGCGAATTTCTTTCTGTGCGAATAAGTAATGGTACTTACAACAGCCAACAGAAAAGCTGAATAGTTTATAATAATCGAATATTTTAGTACACTACCTCGTAGCAGCATGTTCTTCTGAATGTATAAATTAACAATGCCTACATTTGCATTTGGTTGCGCTATAAAATGGAGCAGAACTGAAAAACCGAACTGCAAAGCGGCTGTCGTTACTTAACCGTACGAGATGGGCAAACCCACCGTGACCAATGCTAACTATGCAGTGATATTTTAACGCGGTGGCCAACAAGCTGCAAATTCCAGCGATTTGGAAAACGAGGTTTTTTATGCTCATTAGTCAACCTCGCGCTTCAATAACAAGGGCAACAATAGCCACTCCACTAAGAACACAAACATCTGGGAAAAGCCCTTCTGTCTGCGTTGCTGTGTGTGTGTCCGTGTTCTCACGTCCTCGTGTCCGTGTCTGTGTCCTACAACCCAGGTGGAAAGGACACGGTGGTGGGGATCAGCTTGTGGGCTCACTTCACGGGGTTCCCCGTGTCTTTCTACGTCACTCGCATGCGCGGCATTCGCGCCGCGGTCGTCCGCCTGCTGAAGCGAGCCCCCGGCACGCTGGTCATCTTCAAGTCGGCCAACACCAGCTACCACTCGCCCGACCAGTCCGATTGGCTCAACCGTCAGCTCGACCAGATCATGCGTCGTCTCATGGCGGGGTTGCCCGTCGTTATTTTGGACGCCTGGGAAATGACGGCGGCCCACCGTCTCCCGGACAACTTGCATCCCGAGCCCGTCATCATCCATAACGAGATCAAGCTCATCCTGGCCTATGTGTGTCCCCAATAGGGTTTCCGCTACCTGAGGTAGAATAAAATTGGCACACATCATGGGAAGATCGTCTCGCAATACCAGAATTGGGGAAAACTAAGTCTCAATAAATTTGTCTTGAGTGGTATATTAAGTAAAGCCTCTTGTATTTCTCATTACATATCCTCAAATATTGTGAACCTCGCATTGGAATTTCATGTATAATTGCTGAATATTTCCAATCAGTCCCCATTAGGGTTGGCAATGTTCAGGCTTTTATATGCACACACAGCAGAGGGCACATTTAAGAAATGTTGCTCGACAGTCAAACTGATATATGATCCTCATGGCGGTACCACCGAGGTAATAAAAATAATACAAAATGGCCGGGGCAATTAAATATTTTATTTCAGGGATACTATTTTTTCTAGGGGTGTACTTAACTCCGCAACTGGGGTACCAATCAATCCGAAATCAGTGCTACTCCGCGATGTCGAAACGCAGCGAGGACGATTGCGCTGAAACCCTGAATGCTCGTACGCACCATAGTGCATTGTGTACAGCTCGTCGAGATGAGTCGATTTCGGCATCGCCGACCAACAGACTAAAAATTACTGCATCACAGACATGCGAGAGCCGGGATACGATGGGACCCCCGGGTACCGCCACAAGGTTCATATGAGAGGTAGTATTTAGCCAAAGTACAGAAGAAAAGTAATATAATGGGACTTTGTGTGTAGTCGTTTTTTTATGGACTGAAATAGCTTACTGCATCAGGTCAGGTATGTGCAAGTACATGCGGGTGATCCACAAAACCGGTCGATTACAGATCTGGCCCAAAAATGTTGTGAATACTTGCGGTTGGGTACAGATTAGGGCAAGTTCATCGCGATTCATCCGCATGAGAGTCAGGTGAAAATAAAAATACTGGCTGACAGCAATTGCCTACAGATGTATTTGATAATAACAACTTTGAACAAGTACATTTAAAGTTTATCTTTCATAAAAAAAAATAGCCTGTAACAGACTGTTGGGACGAGTGCTGTTAGCGAGCACCTATGAAAGTCGGCACGGCACATGAGGGGGTAGGTCGCCAGCACCAAACCGAGCCAATTTTTATCTCCCCAATACTGATTTTTGCACACTGCATCAGGCCCTCATTGAAGGCTTAGTTGACCTAGAGCAGGCTTGTCCAAAGTCCGGCCCGTGGGCCAATCACGGCCCGCAGTCAGATTTCATACGGCCTGCAGCTTCGGTCTTATAATGTGTTATTTATGGCTCGCTAGCTCTGTCAGAATAAATCAATCATAAAACGTTAAAGATGTAATTCCTCATCTTCTTGGTTCTTTCGGTAAAGTCACGTAAAAGGGAAGTAATAAAATAATAAAAATAAAACATAATAAAATAATTCTCACGACGTTTCGGCCACAACGCAAGCAGCCGTCCTCAGGTGAAAACCAGGTCTGTCGAGGCGACAGCGTCTGAATGAAACAGCACACGTGCTTGGAGAATATATATAAGCTGGGTTGGAAGGGGGGGAAAGGGCGCCTTGACAAAAGAATTTGCATATCAAGAGTAATTTAGCATATTTATGGGAAATGCAGGTATGTGATTAGTACTACTTATGTCCGTGCATTATGCAGGATTAGCAGCATCCAAGGGAGGGGATATGGGAAATGCAGGTATGTGATTAGTACTACATTGCCCGTGCATTATGCAGGATTAGCAGCATCACAGGGAGGGGATAGGGGTAGCATTAATAAAGGGAATAAGTGTTAATAGTATGTAGCTGCAGTAACTAACACCACCACGTAAACAACTAAAGTATAATCTACATAGTATCAGTATACTAAATATACTCTACAATAAGCTGAGTTACTAACAGTAAGTAATACATTACAATTCTACATCATAACAAATATAATATGCTTCCATCTAAACTTTATTCTCTTACATCACACGAGTCTACACCGTACTATATACTGCCATAGACAAACCCAACAATAAATTATATACTGTATTGCTATAAACCACCCTATACCTTATCCATTGTAATATTACACTATGTATTATTCTACCCACCCTAATGTATATCACTGCTGTATATTCACTACACAATTACGATACTATATATTACTTTGTACATTGTATTAAGCATATAATTTTTTATACTATTTGTTATTATACACTGTACCGTTGACCGTCGTGTGAAAGATACTAAGAGGAAGCAACAAAATATGTCAATGCAGCTGAGCAAAGAATCCATTCCCTGCGGAGAATACAATGCCAGTGAGTGGAACGCGGTCTGAAAGTCACCGTAAACGTGAACACAATCAGTTAAGATCCGAAATGTTTTAGTATTATGTCCTTCCAATGTTTGCATAAGCCAGAATCCATCTTCTCGGTTGAAATTGTCTCTGTGTTTGTATATGTGGATCGCCTCATGAACGAATCTCTCATGGTAGCCAGATGGCTTGCAGAGAACCTCTGCCTTGGAGAAGTCAATATCATGTAAGCCCACTGAATTGTAACAGTGATCTGCCACGGCTGAGGTGTTTGTCCTACCGTGTTTCAAGTCTGCTTTATGTTCACGGATGCGGTCCGAGACATGTCGTTTGGTTTCTCCAATGTAACTGCTACCACAGAGTCAACTTAGTTTGTAGACGCCAGGGTACTGTATGTCTGGAACCACATCTTTTACAGACGGGACCAGATCACGTATTGTATGTACTGTGTTGAATCGGACCTGGATCTTGTGTTTTATCAGGATTTTGGAGATCTTTTTTGTGACCCCAGCAATGTAGGGTAAGGTGATGGTCTTGAAAGGCTCCTCAACAGGATCCTTCTTGGTGGTTGGAGTGATGGCTTTGCGGATTGTGTAGTCGGAGTAACCATTAGCCTTAAGAGCTTGGCGTACATGTTTGAGTTCACTGGCAATGTGTTCCTGGTCGGATATGCATTGGGCTCTATGGTATAGAGTCTTGATGAGGGAATTCTTCTGGGATGGATGGTGGTGGGAATCCGGTTTTAGGTAAGCATCCGTATGGGTGGCTTTCCTGTATACAGAGTGGCTCATTGAACCATCAGGTCTCCTTTTAATTAGGACATCCAAAAAGGGTAGCTTGCCATCTTTTTCGACTTCCATGGTGAATCTGATGGCTGGGTGTATGGAATTGATGTGGTCGAGAAATTGGTCTAGAGCAGGCCGGCCATGTGGCCAGATGACAAGAGTGTAATCTATGTACCCCTTCCATAAGGTCGGGCGTAGAGTGGCAGTCTGGATGGCGTCAGTCTCAAATGATGACAGTGGCATTTCCTTTGTCGGCTGAGAGGATTGTAGCCACTCACTGGCATTGTATTCTCCGCAGGGAATGGATTCTTTGCTCTGCTGCATTGACATATTTTGTTGCTTCCTCTTAGTATCTTTCACACGACGGTCAACGGTACAGTGTATAATAACAAATAGTATAAAAATGTATATGCTTTAAACAATGTACAAAGTAATATATAGTATCGTAATTGTATAGTGAATATACAGCAGTGTGATATACATTAGGGTGGGTAGAATAATACATAGTGTGATATTACAATGTATAAGGTATAGGGTGGTTTATAGCAATACAGTATATAATTTAATCTTGGGTTTGTCTATGGCAGTATATAGTACGGTGTAGACTCGTGTGATGTAAGAGAATAAAGTTTAGATGGAAGCATATTTTATTTTTTTACGACGTAGAATTGTAATGTATTACTTACTGTTAGTAACTCAGCTTATTGTAGAGTATATTTAGTATACTGATGATACTATGTAGTTTATACTTTATTTGTTTACGTGGTGGTTTTAGTTACTGCAGCTACATACTATTAACACTTATTCCCTTTATTAATGCTACCCCTATCCCCTCCCTGTGATGCTGCTAATCCTGCATAATGCACGGGCATAAGTAGTACTAATCACATACCTGCATTTCCCATATCCCCTCTCTTGGATGCTGCTAATCCTGCATAATGCACGGACATAAGTAGTACTAATCACATACCTGCATTTCCTATAAATATGCTAAATTCCTCTTGATATGCCAATTATGTTGTCAAGGCGCCCTTTCCCCCCCTTCCAACCCAGCTTATATATATGCTCCAAGCACGTGTGCTGTTTCATTCAGACGCTGTCACCTCGACAGACCTGGTTTTCACCTGAGGACGGCTGCTTGCGTTGTGGCCGAAACGTCATGAGAATTATTTTATTATGTTTTATTTTTATTATTTTATTACTTCCCTTCTACGTGACTTTACCGAAAGAACCAAGAAGATGAATCCCTGCAGTCACGAAAGCTTTAAATCGAAATGTAATTCCTCCTTTCACCACACGGTGGCAGCACCATTCTAATGCTATCTGGCTCTGCATCCGTGCCGCGAACCCTTCTCGAATCATTTCTGCCATGGCGACTGCAAAAAAAAAGATAAAAGTTGACAGTGAGGGCCGCCGCTTTCAGGAGCGGTGGGAATTACAATACTTCTTTACTGAAAATCGAGGCAATTGTGTTTGTCTAATTTGTAAAGAGACGGTTGCCTTTTTTTAAGGATTTCAATGTAAAGAGACACTACGAGACTAAACATGCTACAACATACGACAAGCTAACAGGGAGTGACCGCGCTGAAAAAGTGAAGCAACTCCAAGCTGCTCTGGCATCGCAACAGCGATTCTTCACGCGGGCCTGTGAGTCAAAGGAAAACATCACCAAAGTCAGCTACGAAGTGGCCATGTTAATAGCTAAACATGGCAAACCATTTACTGAAGGTGCGTTTATCAAAGACTGGGTCATGAAAATGGTGCATAACATTTACCCCGAGAAGAAGCAAAAATGTATGAATGTTTGCCTGGCACGCAACACTGTGGCACGGAGAGTTGAGGACATCGTCAAATATACAGAGACAACTGGGGGAAAGGGGAGTGGCTTTTGATTATTTCTCATTAGCCTGCGATGAAAGCACCGATGCATCTGACACTGCACAACCGCTTATTTTTTTAAGAGGAGTTCATGACAACATGAACGTGACAGAGGAGTTGCTTGACCTCAAAAGCCTTAAAGGGCAAACCAGAGGAACAGATGTATTCGTTTCTGTTTGTGAGGCTATTGATATGAAACTACCATGGAGTAAAGTTTCTGGGATCATTACCGATGGTGCGCCTGCCATGGCTGGTGAGTGAAGTGGATTGTCCACACTGATCTGCAATAAAGTCAGCGAAGAAGCAGGTAACGCTATTAAACTTCACTGTATCATTCACCAGCAGGCTCTCTGCGCCAAACATCTCAAATTTGACGATGTTATGAAACCAGTGGCAAAGGTCAATCAATTCTATTCGCTCTAAAGCTCTATACCACCGACAGTTTCAGCAGTTCTTGCGTGACATCCAGGCTGAAAACGGTGATGTAATATATCACAACGATGTGAGGTGGCTAAGTCGGGGGTCCGCACTGCAGCGATTTTTCTCTCTCAAAGAGGAAATTGGAGATTTTTTTGGGTGAGAAGGGACAACCAATGGAATAACTGTCCGATCCTGTATGGCTGGCAAATCTGGCTTTCTTGGTTGACATAACGAAGCATCTGAATGCGCTGAAAGTTAATCTTCAAGGAAAAGTTGCAGTGGTGAGCCAGCTATACGCTCACATCAAGGCCTTTGGAACCAAACTGCAACTTTTCCAAAGACACTTGTCCTAAACAAAGCCCTGCACCGCGCACTTCCCAGCTTTGAAATAGGTCATTGACAGTTTCCCACAGGAGAACGTTGGTGCGCAAATGAAGTTATGCAACTGCTATCGTATCTCTTTCTGTGGAATTTAACAAACGCTTTCGGGACTTTGCAGTTATTGAAAATGACATATTGCTTTTCTCTTCTTCCTTCTCCGTGGACCCTGATGATGCTCCTCTACAGCTGCAGCTGGAGCTCATTGAGCTGCAGTGTGACGATGAGTGCCACGGAAAACACCAGCAGTGTTCTCTTGTTGACTTTTACCGGCAGCTGGACAAAAGCAGGTTTCCAGAAATGCGGTCATTCGCTAAGAAAATGCTGAACTTATTCGGCTCCACATATTTGTGTGAGCAAATATTCTCAGTCATGAACCTAAACAAGAACCGATTGAGGTTAAGGACGAGTGACTCCCACTTGCGTGACATTTTACGCATCTCAACCACTGCCCTCAAGCCAGACCTGGTCTCTTTACTGAAATCTAGATCTCAGTATCACCCTTCTCATTAGTGTCAGCAAGTTATCTGTTCCTTGATCAATCTGAAATTGAGTGTTTTGAACGGTAACATCTGTCACTATTAACAGTGAAAAGCCTAAAGCACACTAATGCATTTGGACTTATGGCACTTATTTTATTAAACTCTTGAATAAGATTTGGTTATAACTGTTGATGTTATGTACCTGTAGATGTGACAAAAACTATTGCTTTCTGAAAGATATTGTAAAAGACAAGGGCAAAATTCACTTGTTTTAAAGTTTAATGATAACAGACCACTTTGCATTACTTATAACTCCTGATTAAAATGTTCATGAGGCAAAGATATTTAACTCATGGAAATTTAAGGTATTCTATACAGTTTGTTCAATGTTATCTGACTGAATGAAAGGCAGACTTGTGTTTTTAGAGTTTCTCACGTCTGCCTGAGCGGCTTATATTTGGTTACATTGTCATTTGAAAAATAAAGATAATTGTGACAATGAAAATTTTGTATAACAGTGTGTATTTTCATGTAACTTTTGTGGTGAAAAAAATGTGAGAAGGAACTATTGGCCCCCGGGCATCTTCACTTTATCAAATTTGGCCCTCTTTGCAAAAAGTTTGGACACCGCTGACCTAGAGGATGCCCTAGAATGTTCACATATTCGCTACCACTGATGTTGGCCATGAGCGGGAATCGAACTCGTGATTCGTAGTACAGTGCGCTAACCACTGCACTATCGCTTCCTACATGCACAGACATAATTCAATATATATGTAATGCGAGCAAGGAATGAAGGGGGGGGCGGAGTCTGGGTCACGTGGGAGAGGGAGGAGTTATGGTCATGTGGGGGAGAGGATTTAAGGAGGAAACCAGAAGGGGATCGGGAGTTGTGACGGAGTGAACGAGGAGGAGGCCACGCTGGGCAGAGAGAGAGTAACGACTAAGAGGCCACGTAGGGCAGAGCGTGGCGCGAGTGCCACGCGGAGCTGCGGGAGACTGGCTGCGGAACGGAGCAGCTGGGGAGGCTGCCACGCGAAGGAGCAGCAGTGAGACTGGCGACAGGGGCAGCAGAGGGGCTGCGGAGTGAGCGTCCGAGGAGATGCGAACCTGTACGAGGAGACGCGGTATCGAGCCTGAGCGCGGACGCCGTATGAGGGAGATTCTCGAACCCAATAAAGGACAACGGAGATCGACACTGCGAGAGAGTCCTTTATTTCACTGGTGTCGGAAGTGAAACGGCATGTCAAAACGGCTCAGAAAGAAAAAGAACGTTCCTGCTACATCTTCGGCGGCATCTTCTGACGACGATCTCCCTCCAGCGTTGGCGCTACCGATGATGGAGGGGGGAAGCGACGCAGGGACAAGCGACGGCCCGGGCGTACAGGACGTTGCCGCTTCGGCGGGCCCACCGGCGCGGGTGGACGCTGACGACGGATGGCGACAGGTGGCGGGCCAACTGGAGGCACTGAGGACGATGTTGGCGTGGTTGTGCGACCTGGTAAACGCCGGCGACGACTTCGGTGAGGCCCGAAGGTGAACAGCGGGCCGAAGCCTCGCCGTCGCCTGCAGCCCTTTCCGCCACGTGGCAAGGGGACGCCATCTTGGGTGTGGACGCGGAGGAACGGCGGGAAGCCGCCATTTTGCGCTCTCCACCGCGGGAAACCGCCATCTTGAACACGTTGCGGAGCGACGCCATCTTGTCACCTTCGAACGAGACACCATTAAAGGAGAGCGGCGGAGTGAGGACCCGCAGCCATCATTTGACAACTGTCAAGGAGTTCTCCATCGGCGGCAATTGGAGCGCCTTCGCCTGCCGCTTTAGTGCGGCTGTACGATCTGCGAAATGGACGGACGCGGAGGCCCTGGAAGTTCTACCAACACTCTTCGACGATGAATCCGTCAGGTTCTTCCGCTCCATAAAGGCTGACAAGAAGAAGACGCTACAGGGGGTCTTCGAGGAGATGGCGGATGCGTACGAGCCTCCGGACGATGCCCATCGGAGATTTGTACAGCACCAGCGGGCGCCTGAGGAATCGCCGGTGGCATTTAGGGGCGCTGTTCTGGAACTAGTGATGGCTGCATACCCCGATACGGAGCCGGATCTGTTGGAGCCCCTTGTGTTGGGCAAAATGCTCGAACTATCTAGGGACTTGGGGATTCCCATGCCGGTGTGCAGCCATGACAAATTGACATCCCGAGCTGCAGCTAAATGCTTGGACGCTCAATTTAACCTTCGACGCTGGAAACAGGTGTCAGTGTGGACGGGGGGTCCCAGCGTCGAAGGCGGTGCTATGGGGTGGGATCCCAAAAAGGCGCTCTACGTTCCTGATGACAAGGAGCCACGGGAGTTGACGGCCGCCTCTGCCCAGTGGCCTGCTCGAGTGGGGCCGAGGTCTGGGCCGCCGACGCGGGAGCGTCGGGACAGGGGAAGTGTCACGCGTCGGACCGACATCGAGTGCTTTCGCTGTGGTCGGAAAGGCCACTTCGCCAGGGACTGCTGGGCCCGCATTCCGGGGCCGCCCCGCCAGGAGGTCTCGACTACGGACGTCGCGCCAAAGGATCACCCGGGACAGGCAAGTCGGTGCGCACCAGACACCCGGCAAGGCCTGTCACCTCATGCATCACCATCGCCGTGGGGTCCGCGTGTCATTAATAATGGGGGGCCGCCATTTGATGTGTGTCGTTCGCTCAGGCAATGGCGCAAATTGGCGCGGAGGGTCGTTGCAGCCGCTACCGGGTCGTCCACGGTACCGGGTGCTATTCAGGGAGTCGAGGTGCGCGTTTTGGTGGACTCCGGTGCGTCCGCGATCATTATCTCCGATGTCATTTTCCATCTTTTGCGCATTCCGCCGGAGAGGGTGCGACCGGTTTATGATTCTTGCATTGCGGCGAACGGGGGAAGTATGGGCATTGTGGGGCAGGTGGACGCCAACATATCGATTGGGGGGGTGTCGGCGTCAGGGACCGTTTCAATCTCTAGGTCCCTCGCGGTGCCCTGTTTGTTGGGGACCGATTTCCTGGCGAAAATGCCCATTCAAATAAGGGTAAATCAAAATTGTATCGAATTACCGGGGGGGCAGAAAGTTTTGTTTTTGCCGTCACCCTGGGGCCAGCCTGCCCCTGTTTGTCAGGTGCAGGCGCTGTCCGAAGTATCTGTTGACGTTCCACCTGGTTCGCAGATGCTCATCCCGTTAAGATATCGTAAACCAGTACCTGGCGTTGAGGGAGCGGCAGGGGTTTTGTTATCGCCGTCCACAACTATAACGGCAGGGTCGGCGCTAGTGGGAGCACAAACTATTGTCCGAACGGGGCAGCCTCCGTTTTTGCAAGTGCTGAACGGGAGTGGCGAGAATGTTAGTGTGCCGGCTGGAACGGTTTTGGCCCACGCCACGACCGCATTCACAGCCCATGACGGGAAGGGCCGCCGGGACGTCATAGGGGGTGTTTCGGAGCCCACGGGGCACAATGATCGTTGGGTTGCCGAATTGTGTGGGGAGAACTCAGCCCTGACTGGGGAACAACGATCCGCGCTTCGCGCGCTGTTGCTGCGCTATTCCGACGTGTTCAGCTCCAACGATTTTGACTTGGGATGCACCTCCTTGCTTTCCCACCACATCGAAACAGGAGACGTAGCTCCAATTAGGCTGAACTCGCATCGGTTGAGTCCGATGGAGCGGGATCATGTTTGCGGGGCGGTGGAAGACATGCTGGCGGCCAACATAATATCCCTGTCTAACAGTCCATGGGGTGCGCCGGTAGTCCTTGTAAAGAAAAAGGACGGGAAGCTGCGATTTTGCGTTGACTTTCGCAAGTTGAATAAGGTGTCCGTGGCAGATGCGTACCCCCTGCCGCGTATGGATGACTCCCTCGATGCCTTGTCCGGAGCGAAGTTTTTTTCAACACTTGATCTCTCCTCGGGGTTTTGGCAGCTTCCCCTGGATGAGTCATCGAGGGAAAAGACGGCTTTCCGTATGCCGCGGGGCTTATTTCAGTTTAATTGCCTTCTGATGGGGTTGAACGCTGCCCCCGCCACCTTCCAGCGCTTGATGGAGCTGGTGTTAACGGGGTTGCAGTGGGAGACATGTTTGATCTATTTGGACGATGTCATCGTCTTTAGCCGCACATTTGATGAACATTTGCTGAGATTGGAAACGGTGTTTGCTAGGATGCGCTCCGCCAATCTTAAATTTAAACCTAAAAAGTGTCACCTACTGCAACAATCCGTACGTTATTTGGGACACATAGTCAATGCAGATGGGGTAGCCACGGACCCAGAGAAGACGGCGTGCGTTCGTAACTGGCCTACCCCGGCCTCGGTTGGGGACGTACGTCGCTTCCTGGGGTTCGCCTCATATTACCGCAGGTTCGTTCCCAACTTTGCTATGATCGCGAGGCCCTTGCACCTCCTTACGGGAAAGGGTCGGAGGTTTACTTGGGGATCGCCGGAGGAAACGGCGTTTGAGGGCCTACGCGATCGGTTGGCAACGGCGCCAACATTGGATTATCCCGATATTTGATCGACCGTTTATTCTGGATACGGACGCTAGTGACACCGGGATTGGGGCCATTCTGTCACAGTCTAAGGGCGGCGTGGAACGCGTGGTAGCCTACGGTAGCCGCGTGCTGTCCCTGGCGGAAACTCGCTACTGTGTTACTCGCCGCGAACTATTGACTATTGTTTATTTTCTCCGCCAATATCGCCCCTATCTATACGGCCGTTCAATTATCGTGCGCACGGACCATGCGGCTCTGCAATATGCCCTGAGGGTTGACCAGCCATCGGGCCAACTGGCACGATGGTTGGAAACCTTGCAGGAATTCTCATTCGAAATTCAATATCGGAAGGGGTCGCGTCACGCCAACGCTGACGCGCTTTTGAGGTTACCGCAGGGGTCCCCTTGCACTTGCGCGTCGGGAACGAATAGGTGTACGCTGGTTCAGCTACCCCCTCAGCCTGTTTTGTCAGCTGTCGAGGTGCCTGGGGCTCCGGTGTGCCCAGGACCGGCCGATGGGGTTCTGAACCTGCCGCACTCGGTATGGATTCGCGAGCAGTTGCTGGATAACTCGTTGGGGCCTTTACGGAGTCAGGCTGCGAAGGGAGAGGGGGAACGGCTATCCGGTGGGATGCCGGGAGCCACTCTCCGGGATGGGTTGCTCATGTGGAGAGAGGGGTTGCATGACCGCTGGCGTTTGGTGGTACCGTCGTCTTTGCACTACGAATTGGTTCGGACTCTGCACTGCGAGACGTTATTACATCTCGGAGTGCAGAAGACTCTATTAACGTTGCAGCGAGACTACTTCTGGCACGGCATGACGACGGATGTCGTCGCACACGTTCGGGCGTGTCCCGCGTGTGCTCAGAGGAAGCCACCTAAGAACCCATACGTGCCGCCGGTGCAATCTATACAAGTATCTCGGATTAACGAGTTGGTGGCGTTGGACATTTTGGGACCCTTCCCGACATCCGCTAGGGGCAATAAATTTCTGCTGGTCGGGGTTGAATATCTTTCCCGCTGGCCGATGGCCTGGCCCTTACCCGACCAGTCAGCAGCGTCTATTACGGACGCCTTTCTGTTTGGATATGTACTGGATAAAGGGGCGCCGGAGAGGCTGCTCACGGATCAGGGCCGGAATTTTTCTTCGAAATTATTGGCGGAAGTGTGCGCGGCTCTGGGGACCAAGAAGGTCTGTACTTCTCCTTACCACCGGCAGACGGATGGTATGGTGGAACGGCTTAATCGGACGCTGTCGGCCATGCTGTGTCACACGGTTGATGAGAACCAAGCTGATTGGGATTTACATATTCCTGGGGTACTCTCCGCGTATGAGATGACGCCTCATGCGTCCACGGGGTATTTTCCGTTTTTTATCATGTACGGCCGCGAGAATGTGCTGCCGGTCACCGTACAGTTGGATACGGGGGTCAAGGGTCCTGCTAAGCCTCTCCCCGATTACATCTGGGAAACTGTTCAACACGTCTCCGAGGCAAGGGAGGGGGCCCGATTGGCTACTGCCAGGACACAGGCACGAAACGAACGTTGCACCCGGCGTTCAAAGGGTGAATGCCCCTGGCAAGTGGGGGGACGTGGCCTGGCTGCACTGCCTGCAGGTGCGGGCGGGGACCTCCCCTAAGCTTCATAAACCATGGCAGGGTCCGGTCACGCTTATTGAGGTCCCCAACCCACAGTCCGCGCGGGTTCGTTTCGGGTCGCGGCGCTGGTACGTCCATACATCTCGGTTGAAGCCTTACGTGGCCCCGCGGGCTGATGCTTCATCTCCTGATGTTGCCTTGCCGGTGTCTGTTGCGCCCGACGCACCTCTGCCTTTGCCTGTTGACCCTGCAAGCGCGCCTGTGACGCTGACGGATGCGGCGAATCCTGCTCTGGGAGGGCCTACCACGGCATCGGGGTCATTTCACCCCGCTGCCCCTCCAACCCCACCACAGACACGGTTGCAGGAGACCCCGGACTTGGGGGTCAATGGAGAACGGGACCTTGGCGTTGACGGGCTTCCACCAGCGGCGGGCGATCTTGATCCCGTCGCTCTTAAAACCCCGTCGCGTTCTCGGTCTGTGGGGGGGCCGCCGGCCGTTCGGGACGGGCCGGCGACCCGCACGCATTCAAAATCCCTTACCTTTCGTTGATTGTGTTTTGTTCTTGATGTTCTTGTTATTGTTGTTGTTTTCTCCGTTGTCCGGTGATGCCAGGTGCTTTTAATGTTGCTCGCATTATTTTTATTCTATTTATTGCAGCCGAGGTTGGCTGGGTTTTCATCACGGGGGGGGGTCGTGTAATGCGAGCAAGAAATTAAGGGGGGGCGGAGTCTGGGTCACGTGGTAGAGGGAGGAGTTATGGTCACGTGGGGGAGAGGATTTAAGGAGGAAACCGGAAGGGGATCGGGAGTTGTGACGGAGTGAACGAGGAGGAGGCCACGCTGGGCAGAGAGAGAGTAACGACTAAGAGGCCACGTAGGGCAGAGCGTGGCGCGAGTGCCACGCGGAGCTGCAGGAGACTGGCTGCGGAACGGAGCAGCTGGGGAGGCTGCCACGCGAAGGAGCAGCAGTGAGACTGGCGACAGGGGCAGCAGAGGGGCTGCGGAGTGAGCGTCCGAGGAGATGCGAACCTGTACGAGGAGACGCGGTATCGAGCCTGAGCGCGGACGCCGTATGAGGGAGATTCTCGAACCCAATAAAGGACAACGGAGATCGACACTGCGAGAGAGTCCTTTATTTCATATACACACAAAACATTCTAGACACACTCGTGCACTGTATATTAGTGTGTGTCAATGTTCATAAAGGTTTTTAGGTTAGATCGCGTAAGTATAAATGTGTCGTAATCCTGCACCATCCGCCACAGCCAATTAGTAAGGGATTGTCACGTAAACAAACGCCAATTAGTTACTACTTCAGCCCACCGGTGTGTTGGAGAGTAAATCCACAACATTTACTATTTGAGTACAACGTTTCGCTGGCAATTACGTCCAGCAGCATTGATTATGCTAGATGTAATTGACGTTTGTTTACGTGGCATATCCCTTACTTATCGGGTGTGTCGGGTGGTGGAGGGTAACGACACATTTATACTTACGCGATCTAACCCAAAAACCTTCATTATGAATATTGGTCGCGAAAGCCGACGTGTTAAACCAAGTGTGTTAATGTGTTCAGTAGCACGCGCGCATTGGTGTGTGTTAGCGCATGCTGCTTCCCGGGCCCTGTGTGCTTGAGTATGAAGTTCTCGTTGCGGAACGTCCTGCCATAGATGGACAAGCCACCATGCCATTATTCTGGGTGAAGTCTCCACCCTACGTGCACACACACACGCACGCGTATACATGTGTAATGAGCGACTTCCGCGACACGTTGTGTAAAGGGTAGTTCTTCATTATTACTCACACTGGGCACAACACAGGCCAACACTTATTCTTCCTCACACTGAGTACAACACTAGGTATTAATGTCTCTACTGGCTACACACAACCGCTCACTCGGCGTGGTCCCATCGCCCTCACTGGCTAGCAGCATGACGATGACAACGATGGAAACCACGCAGGAGATCTTCCACGCGGCCGGACGACGGAGAGAGATGTCGGCGAGTAGCGACGCAGCCAGGACCCAAGACTCCACACACGAGCTTCGATCCCTGGGTCCGCTCCCCTTATATCCCGCTAGGCGTGGCTTCGGCCACGCGCTCTCGTGGAACCTTTCTTAACCGTACCCGTGATTCCCCTTCTAGGCCAGCAGGTGTCACCCTGTCATTACACATGTTTAGTGGCATAAATAAATAGTATTGTAGCAGCATAGCGCTGGCTGCTGGCAGGGAAAGGGATCTGCTGCTTTGGCAGCTCTGACGTCAGCAGGCCAGGTTATACACCAGAGGGGGGAATCTATGGGAAAGGTCACAGAAGGGGCACACCAGCAACCCGCTGGTAGGTTCTAGAAAGGGGGCGTGGCCGGGGCAGAGCCACGCCATGCTGACAGTATAAGAAGGGCCCCTGGAGGGGACCTAGGGACTGTCGTATGGAGTGGGATCCCCGTCGTGCTGCTGAAGTCTTCACCATTCTTCCCGTCGTTCTTCACCATCCGTCTTGTCGTCGTCTTCGTCTTCACCATCTCGGGGTGTCACCAGTCAGGCAGCTTACCAACTGTCCTGACTAACATCGCTGACCATAGATGGACTTATTATAAAAGTGTTCAAATGGTGCTTGTTAATGTAGTGACTTACTTGGAGACGCAAGTTCTTGGAGGCAGTTATTTTATTAAATTGAGCACCCTCTGCACAATACACACCTTACGCTGATACACACTCTTCTCTCTCTCTCTCGCTTATACTCAACTTGACGTAAGTTGCTAGCCTATTCATAACACTAGCCGTCTAACACTGACGGCGCTGAACCGAGACAGCCAACTACCATCTAGCAGCGCAATATCAGGTGAAGATGACAGCGACGAAGGCGACGAGACGACAGCGACGCTGGCGACAATCTTCAACAGCAATGACAGGGATACCACTCCAAATGACATCCCCGAGGTCCCCTCTCATGGCCCTCTGATACTGTCAGCGTAGCCTGGCTCCACCCCAGCCACGCCCCCCTTCTGGAACCCACTAGCGGGTTCTCGATGTGCCCCTTCTGTAACCTTTCCCCTATTACGTGCCCTGCTGTCAGTCAGGGCTGCTGCAGCTGCAGATCCCCTTCCCTGCCAGCAGCCAGCACTATGCTGCTACGTGACCAATTCTATGTCACTAATAAAGAAGTGTCTCCAACTTTTAGTGTCTACACATTTGTAGTGACATCGAATGGGTCACTAAGGCGCATAGCGCTGGTTACTGGCAGCGAGGGGGATTTGTGGGTGTAGTAGCCCGGTCTGCCAGCAGGGCATGCAATGACATATATGAGTCACTAGGGTGAATAGCACTGGTTGCTGGCAGAGAAGGGGCATTTGAGGACGGAGCAGCCCGGTCGGCTAGCAGGTCAAGTGATAGGCCGGGGTAAGGGATGTAGGGTAAATGTGATAGAGGGGACACGTGAAGTGAAGCCCAGAACCTTCTGGTAGGTTCCAGAAGGGGGCGTGGCCGAGGGCAGAGCCAGGCTACGCTGGGGGGATAAAAGGGAGGTCCCGACGCTGGGTCAGGGCTGTCGTCTGGAATGGAACCCGTCGGGCTACGTCCCATGTGCCTGTGATGGCTGGAATAAATGAGAGTGCCTCCTACTACTAGTGTCTCCAAAGTGACTCACTACATTTGGTGCCAGAAGTGTTAAAGATAAAGAAAAACATATTTTTTTCTTCATTTTATACTAGCTTTACTACCCGGCTTCGCCCGGGACTTGGACTCACCACGCCCGGCCGCCTTTGTCTCCCCAGTGGTTATGTTCACACACCACACCAGTTACTCGTTTAAGGCTGAGTCGACCTAGGGGAGGCCCAGGACCGGTTCAAATAATCGTCACCTGTGGTGGCCGTGAGCGGGAATCGAACTCGGGTCGCCGGGTTCGTAGCGCAGTGCGTGAATCGCTACGCAGTCGCTGCCCCCCCCCCCCCCCCCCCCCAGACACAGGATAAAGACAAAGTTCCCGCGTGTAGTCTGTGAAACTGTAGGGGGCAAGTGCTGTTAGCGAGCACCTATGACGGCCGGCATGGTACATGAGGGGGTGGGTGGCCAGCACCACGCCCGGCCGCCTTTGTCCCCCCAGTGGCGATGTTCACACACCACACCAGTTACTCTTTTGAGGATGAGTCGACCTAGAGGAAGCCCAGGACCAGTGGAATTAATAATCACTAGTGGTGGCCATGAGCGGGAATCTAACTCGGGTCGCCGGGTTCGTAGCGCGCTAAGTACTACACATGCGCGGGTGACATGACAAATGTGATGCCACAGCTCACATGCCGTGCAAAAAATATACATTATTGCGCCCCCCCCCAAAAAAAATACCAAAGTCTATTTTTATCGTTTTTGCATGGTGTACAATCTGGAAAGTACCCACATGGCAAATTTCAAGTATGTTACATGTCGGGAAGTACGCTAAACATTTTGAACAGACACACGTATTCACAAATTTCCCTTTTATATACATATAGATTTAGGGGGAAAAGTACATTTACTAGGTTAAAATATCTTAAATCACCGATAAAGAAAAGCTCTTACCCTGGTGGCCTCAGACAAAGAAGATGATGGGGAAGTGATTCCCCAGACAGCCCTGGAATCCGGGACCCCGGAGAATGGTCCTGAGGAGGCGATCCCAGCGGAGCAGGGGGAGGGAACAACAACACCGCGCTGCTGCCGTCTAGGGGACGACGGCGTGTGCGCGACGCGTGCCTCGCGGATCTGCTGTCCGCGGCGGCAGCGCTTTTGCGCAGCTCGAGGTGAAGGAGCCGGAGGAAGACGCGGCGGTTCGGGGGCAACGAGTAGACAGTTCCGCCGTCGCCGTTGACAAAGTGCGAAAAACGGCGGAGCTGCAGCCCGCGCGGGCGGCCACCATTTTGTCGAGTGGGCGGGAATCGCTTCCTGCCAAATTCGACTTGTCGCCGACATCTCGCCCAGTGGTGCCGTCCCTTAAGAAGCAGCTACCTTTTGTGAGGAAGTTTGTTGCTGCAGGGGGGTGACTGGGCGGTTTTACAGTGACGTTTCGCCACTACATGTGTGCTTGCGGGATGGACAGATGCAGAGGCGCTGCGAGCTCTTCCCACTACCCTCGACGACAACACCTTGGTGGCGTTTTATGCTGTACCCCCAGCGGACAGGGCAATGCTGTCATAAGCGTACGCCCAAATGGCGACAATTTTCGATCCGCCTTCCAATGCACACCAATAATTTGTGATGCGAAGACGGGAGGAGGCTGAGACGCCCATCGCCTTTCGCAGCGCACTGATGTCGTTAGCCCAAGCCGCATATCCGAAGATGGAGCAGGCGGGTCTGGACTCTCTGGTACTGGAGAGGTTGTTGATGTTGGCCCAGGAAATCGACGTTTTTCTGCCTGCCATGGAGGAGGACGACATGACTTCGATTAAAGTGGCTCTATGCATCCAAGCCCATTGTAACATGCGACGGCGAGTCAGGGTGGTTGCTTGTGCAGGCCCTTCGGGGGAAGTGGACGAACCAGAGAGTTTGGAGCCCCCTCAAGTCTGTGCATCGCTGGCCAGGAGTTCACATGGGAAACACGACATGGGACGGCGACGGGAGCGGGAACAACAGGGTGGAACCTTCCCTCCACCATGGAGGGCCCCTGCCACCTGTTTTAAGTGTGGCCTGCGGGGCCACATCTCTAAAGGATGTCGCGCCGACAAGGGACAGTTCTTCACGCCTTCATCGTCTTCCACCCTGACGATCTCCACTCCTTCAAGCCCAAAGGCGAGTTATGGCGCATCATACATCCGGCCGACACAGTCACTTCACGCATCTTCATCTCAGACCGTGTCGGGTTCGCACATCGCCGCCTCTTGTCGTGTCGTGGCGCGTGAAAGTCGGGTTTTGGTGGGTGGTGGATGGCCGCTGCGTCCGGGGCAGTGGACCGCGCTAGCACACCGTCCGCTGTTGCTGGGACTGTGCAAGGTATTGAGGTGCGGGTGCTCATCGATGCAGGAGCATCCGCTACCATCATTTTGGAGATTATTTACAGAACCTTGCCACGGAAATTGAGTTGTCTTAGTCCAGTGGGTAGTTCAAGTGTCGCCGCAAATGGCGGGAGTTCAGGTATTGTGGGACAAATATCGGCGACAGCACGTATTGGCGATATTGAAATGACAGGCCCGGTGTTGGTTTCAAAGTCGTTAACAGCGCCCTGTTTGTTGGGGACTGATTTTCTGAGAAGAATGCCTCTTAAGATTTTGGTAGACCAGGAGTGTTTTGAGCTGCCATTGGGGCGTCAATTGGCATTTATATCATCCCCAACTCGGTTATGTATGGCCAACACCACGGTTCAGGCCCTGGTGATATAAACAGTTACAGTTCCCCCCCGGTGCACAGATGCTTGTGCCCCTGTGGCTGCAGGAGCAGCTCGATCGGGAAGTCACCGCGGGAGAGATTATTTTAACCCCTTCAAAGCGGTTCAGGGTCTTACATTAGTGGGTGCCCATACGATAGTAAGGGGGGACCAGGAACCCTTCCTTCAGGTGTTGAATTATGGCCTGGGTGACACGGTGATACAGGCGGGTACGGTTTTGGCCCACGCGATGGCCGCGTGTTGTGGGGAGACCAGCGATATGACCGCTCAGGTCGTGGCTGCAGTGGAGCGGGGAGGGGGGTCGGATGTGTCGTGGATGGATGCGCTATGTTTCGAGAGTCTGGATTTGTCTAGCGAGCAGAGGGGCGAGTTGCGTGTCCTGCTCCGCGAATTCTCGGACGTTTTCAGTAAGGGCAAATACGACATTGGCCGCACGTCCCTGATGCATCACCACATTGATACGGGTAGCGCCGCCCCCGTACGCCATATAGAATTTGTCCGAAGGAGAAGGATCATGTTCGCCAGGCGGTCGATGAGATGTTGGCTGCTGATATCATTTCCCCTTCCACGAGTCGGTGGAGAGCTCTCATTGTCCTTGTAAAGAAGCAGGACAGGAGTTTGCGATTTTGCGTAGATTTCTGCAAACTAAATAAAGTCTCCATGGCAGATGCGTACCCGCTCACACGGATGAACGATTCATGTCGGGTGCGTGAATTTTCTCCACCCTGGACTTGTCAGGGTTTTGGAAATTGCCTCTGGATGAGAGTTCCAAACCAAGAACCGCTTTGGGACTTCACTTGGCTCCAGCCACACTCCAGTGACTTATGGAGTTAGTGCTATCGGGACTCCAATGGGATTTGTGCCTGATCTATTTGGACGACGTGATCGTCTTTGGCCACACTTCCAGGAACACCTGCAGCGGTTGTGATCAGTGTTTGTCACAATGCGGGCGGTCAATCTCAAGTTCAAACCACAGAAATGTCACCTTTTGCAAAATTCGGTTCGCTATACTTGGGTCACATTGTTAGCGAGTCTGGGATAGCCACGGACCCCGACAAAACTGCTTGCGTGCGCACGTGGCCAACCCCCACATCGGTGGGTGAAGTCCGCAGTTTTGTTGGGTTCACGTCGTATTAACGCCGCTTCGTGCCTGGGTTTGCGATCGCGAAACCGCTCCATGCTCTCACTGCGAAAATCCAAAAATTTTGGTGGGGGGAGGAGGCTGCATTTGTTGCTCTGCGCGACGGCCTTGTTAACGCACCTCCCCTTCGGTACCCAGATTTTTGGTTACCATTAGTACTAGACACGGACGCCAGTGACACCGGAATCGACGCTGTGTTGTCTCAGGTGGTGAATGGGGTGGTGAGCATAGTCACTTATGGGAGCCGTGTATTGTCCCCCGCATAGCAGCGTTATTGTGTGACATGCCGCAAATTATTGGCTATTGTTAACTTGTACAGCAATACCGTCCGTACCTTTATGGTAGACAGTTTGTGGTACGCACGGATCATGTAGCTCTTCAATATGCGCTGTGAGTTGAACAGCCATCCGGGCAGCTCTCCCAATGGTTAGAGATTGTGCAGGACTATTCGTTTACAGTCACCTACAGGAAAGGTATACGCCACTGTAACGTGGACGCGCTGTCGCGATTGCCACCGAAGAGCCAGTGCGTGTGTTTGATGGGTTCCGAACGTTGTAAACCTGCAGGTGCAGGATTGCCGAGCACCGTCGTAGCGTCTATGGATGCTCCACCACCCACAGCGGCCGTCACGTGTGATAACACGATTGGTCTCGCGCACGCGGAGTGGGGGCGCCTCCAGGCGGAGGATGCCTCCCTATTTAAATTGCGGCGCCACATCGAAAAGGCGGGGGGTAGAAAATAACATGAGAGAATGTCCCTCGTGGTCCTCCAGGATGGGTTGCTAATGAGGTGGGACGTGGAGATGCAGCGTTACTGCATCGTCGTGGCGACTGCTCTGCAGGGTAGAGTCACGCGGGCTGTACATGTGCGGTTGATGCACCTTGGGGTACAAAATACCTTAGCAACCTTGAAGCGCAACTTCTTTTGGCCCAGGATGTCGGAGGATGTTCATAATTTGCTGAAGGGATGTGCTGAATGCGCTCGCCGGAAACCCCTGCCGAGGCAGGCCCGACCACCCTTGCAGTCTATCGAGGTGTCCCGTGTTAATGAGCTCGTTGCCCTCGACATACTCAGGCCATTTATCACCACTCTGAGGGGAAATACACTTTTGCTCATCGGGGTGGAGTACCTGTCCGGGTGGCCGGTAGCATGGCCTTTGCCAGATCAATCAGCTGCATCCATCACGGACGCGTTCCTTAATGGGTATGTGGTGGATAAAGGGGCCCCGGAACGTCTCGTTACGGACCAGGGCCGGAATTTTTCTTCCAAGTTGTTCAAGGAGGTGTGCGATTCGTTTGGCACAAATAAAATCCGGACTTCGCCCGACCATCCCTAGACTGACAGGATGGTAGAGCGATTGCACAGGACTCTCACGTCCATGCTGTGCCAACAAGTTAACGAGGCCCAATCTGATTGGGATTTACACATTCCGGGTGTTATCGCAGCATACATAATGGCCCTTCATGCCTCTACCGGGTTCTCCCCCTTTGTCCTTATGTATGTGTAGTGCCGTAGATGGGCCACACTTACCGGCAGTGGTAGACGGGGCCCATCTGCAAGGGTACCCCGTACCGCCAGGGGAGGGGCTGCTGTGCCAGCCCAAGAGAGAAGGGGCTGCTGGGGGCTCAGGACCCCAGACAGCTAATCCCCTCGGTGCCACCAACAGGGGGCTTCGGGGGATCTACGATCCCACGCAACGCCACCCCTCGATGGGCAAAGGGGCATAAAAAGGGACCTCCCCAGCCAATCGGGACCAGTCGCAGCCGAAGTACGAAGACCAGCCAGCTTAGGACCCTGGACCCCCTCGCCCCACTTGTCCTTGTAAGGGCCGAGATGCTGTGCGGGCCAGTGGTGGGACTCTGGAACTCCCGGCTCTACGCCCTTGTAAGGGCGAGGTCCGAGGAAGCCAGAGTCTAGACCCGCACCTTGGCTGGGTCGGGTCAGGTAGCCCCCCCTAGGGTAATTATAGCCACAGGACCCGAGAGCGTAGCCAGAGTCAGGCTTGCTAGAAGTAGGCTGTGTCCCTAGGCTGTAACAGTGTATGAGGACTGTTGGAGTGGTGTATTGTAATAAAGAAGTTGCATTTACAAAGTGTCTCCGGAACCCATTACATATGGGAGAAAATGTGACCCCCCCCCCCCATGGAGGCCCAATTGAATATAGAGCCGAATAAAAAGGTTGCTGTGCCCGGACCTATGCACCGTACTCTCACGCAACTGACGGAAGCATGGAGGCATCCCGAGGAAATTCGGCCAAGCAGCAGGCCGCCAATGAAAAGCTTGCGGGGCTCCGGGAATCTGGAACTCCATAGAAACCTGGGGACAAGACATGGCTGCATTGCCCCCAGGTGCCCCTGGGCATGTCCCTTAAATTTCATAAGCCATGGCGGGCCCGGTTGAGGTGATTGAAGTCATGAGGCCGCAATGAGTATGAATCCAGGTCGGTCGCAGGCGTTGGTACATGCACCTGTCATGGCTGAAACTTTATTTCCCACCTTGCGAGGTCGTTTCATCCCCACTACCCGAAGGCCGGGTGTCTGATGTGTCCGATGAGCCTGGGTGTGCGACCGCGGAAGTTGTGCCTTCGGCGGATTTCTGTTCCTCCGTCAACAGGATCCCAGCACCTGACACACGCAGAACCACCAGTTGAGCCATATTAAAGCCGGCCAAGGAGGGCGGAACGACCGGCACCCGCTTCCTCTTCTTCTTCTTCTTCTTCTTCTTCCCGGGAGGGGCTGTGCCCATTAGCCCATTTTCAAGTCGTCCCCGGGGTCCCCGGGGGGCCCACATTTGTCCCGCCTGGGGGACCGGCGACGAGGACCCGTTCCAGAACTGTCCGTTTTAAATAACCCACCTTCAGTCGTCTTATTTATTCCAATGCCGTCTGGCGGGTAGTCACAGACACGAGCCAGGCTGTGGCTACTGGTTGAACTGGGGTCCTTCCTGAGCTCATGGGCTGCGGCACGCTGATGGTCAATGGATGTTGTATATATTCTGGGGACTAGGTTTATTGCCATGTGTTGCTCATTTTTTTTCTATATTCTATCATTCCGGATAGTTTTTATTGTTGTGAATTGACTCACGAGGGGGATGATGGTTGTTGTTGTTGCTGTTGGAGTTGTTGTTGGTTGTTATTATCCCGCTACGCGAGGTATGGAGGTCAGCCGGGACGGCTGGTTTCTTTTCACAGAAGGGGGTGATGTAGTAACATAGAATGGGTCACTAAGGTGCGTAGCACTGGTTACTGGCAGAGAGGGAGATTTGTAGGTGTAATCGCCCGGTCTGCCAGCTGGGCATGCAATGACATAGAATGAGTCACTAGGGTGCGTAGCACTGGTTGCTGGCAAAGATAGGGCATTTGAGGACGTAACAGCCCGGTCGGCTAGCAGGTCATGTGATAGGCTGGGGTAAGGGATGTAGGGTAAAGGTGACAGAAAGGACACGTGAGGTGAAGCCCAGAACCTTCTGGCTGGTTCCTGAAGGGGGCGTGGCCGAGGGTGGAGCCAGGCCACACTGGGGAAATAAAATGGAGGTCCCGATGCTTGGTCAGGACTGTCGTCTGGAATGGAACTCGTCGTGCTACGTCTTCGTCTTCACCTCCTCGGCGTTGTTGGTCAGAAAGTGTGCCGGCTGTCTTGACCAAGTATATAGTTATCCCCTGTGCCTGTGATGGCTGGAATAAATGAGAGTGCCTCCTACTATTAGTGTAGTGTTTATATTTCATGTGGACACCTTTCTTTTTCTCCTGTGTCCCTTTGATTCAACAGAACTCTTCACGTTCAACACCATGTAACTCCGTCGCAACTCTCCCACCTGCGCTGCTCGCTTGCCACGCTTTGCTCGCTCCGCTCTCTCTCTCTCTCCCTCTGCTAGCCTCTCCGCTGCTAGCCTATCACTACACACTCTGGTAACTTCCCACCATACACTCTGCTATCCTCTCCCCTGATAGCCTGTTCTCTCTCTCCAAGGCTCCCCACTGCGAGCCTGTCCTCTCTCTCTCACTCTCCTAGCCTCTCCGCTGCTAGCCTTTCCTCGCTCTCACTCTCCTAGCCTCTCCACTGCTAGCCTGCCTGTCACACTCTGCTCGCTTCGCTCGCCCCACTGCTGGCCTACCACTACATACTCTGATAGCTTCCCACCGCGCACTCTGCTAGCTTCTCTACTGCTAGCCTTCCACTATACACTCTGCTAGCTTATCTACTGCTAGCCTTTCTTCTCTCGCCTCTCCTACCTCGTCCTTGCCACCCGTGGGGGTTAAGCCATCACCACGGGAGAGGGTGAGGTGTGGAGCAGCGGGGCTTGGGACTTTTCTTGTCTGTACTCTTGTCTTCACTTCGACCAACTCAACAACTGTGCCTCACGCTCTCGTATATATCCTCCTCCTTATTAATTTCTCATTGATTAAACTGGCGACCCCCCCTCCGCCGCCATCGTCCCAATCTCCTGTCAGCCTGGCGCCTGTTCTGCGCCTGCATGTGCAACCAGCCAATCACTGCTCTATGCGCCTTAATTAGCCGTCTCCCTTCCGTTGCTCTCTGTCGTCGCACCTGTCTGTCCCGATGCGACCTCTTTGTCCGTAATTAGCACATGCATGCACACAGCTTGCAAACCCCGCGCGCGTTTTTCCACTGCACTAGTGTCTCCGAAGTGACTCACTACACATGTAACACACGCACAGCGCACACACGTACACGTAAACAACAGCTGTGAACAGTACTTATCGGAGATACAGTGATTCAGAGGTGCTTGGGCATATTTGGCTATCTAGCCAAACAAATGCTGCTTGGGCATGCGGGCTACTTGACCCAGCCACCGCAGCCTTGCTTACATGAGGAGCTCACTGATGGAATGGGCCCAAATCTTTTAAGGAATTGTGAGGTCCTCACGCAATCCAGCCTGGTTAAACCCAGGATGGATCATGGGCAGGCCAGCCTGAATGTTTCTCACTGGTACAGATGTTCCATTGGAGGGGTCCAGGTTTTGCAAGCGTAGAGAAGCGAGGGCATGACTGTGGCCGAGAAGACCCGGAGCTTCGTGTAGAGTGACAGACCAGGTGGCTTCCATACAGTATTACGCAACTGATGCGGGTGCGTTTGGACACGTGTGTCTGCGTACACTGGTGCGCTCTAGTGCACGTGTGCCAGTTATTGTGTGTGCGTGGTGTCACCGTGCCTGGCGCGTGAAATTGGGGTGGATTCGGGGGAATATGGAGCCCTTGTATCCGAAGCCATGCTCCTCCGTACACAACACTCTAACGTGCACACACAGAGACAAAAGACACATCCATATACATGCACACAAAGCTCCCCCTATAGCCTGTACAGACTTTTGAGGCAAGTGCTGTTAGTGAGCAGCACCAATGATGGCCGGAACGGCACACAAGGAGGTGGACAACACTACACCCGGCCACCAATGATATCACACTGCACCAGGTACTCATTTAAGGCCGAGCCAACCTAGGAGAGGCCCAGGATCGGTTCAGATAATCAATACCGGTGTTGGTGGCTGCGAGGCGGAATCAAATTCGGGTTGTAGCCAGGTTCGTAGTACAGAGCTAACCACTACACTCCCGCTCCACACATACACACTCGTGAATGCAACATACACACAATCGCACATGTTCTCACACACTCACAAAGACAGCAATCCATCAAAGCCTCTTGTATTTCTTATAACATCTTCTCAAAGATTGTGAACCTCGCATTGAAATTTCATGTATAATTGCTGAATATCTTTCCACACAGCAGAGGGTACATTTAAGAATTATCGCTTGACAGTCAATCTGATATATGAGAGGTGGTATTTAGCCAAAGTACAGAAGAAAAGTGATATAATGGGGCTTTTTGTGCAGTCGTTTTTTAATGAACTCAAATAGCTTACTGCATCAGGTCAGGTATGTGCAAGTACATGCGGGTGATCCACAAAACCAGTCGATTACAGATCAGGCCCAAACATGTTTTTTTAAGACTTGCGTTGTGGGTGTAGGTTAAGGCAAGTTCATCGCGATTCATCTGCATGAGAGTCAGCTGAAACCAAAAACACTGGCTGACAGCATTTGCCTACAGATGTATTTGATAAAAGCTTAGAACAAGGACATTTGAAGTTTACCTTTCATAAAAAAAAATCTGTTTCGACTCCTTTAAATATATATAGATACAAAGACCCATATAACCAGTAACAGACTGTTGGGGCAAGTGCTGTTAGCGAGTACCTATGAAGGCCGAGGGTCTGGGAGGCCAGCACCACTCACGGCCGCCTTTGTCTAACTAGTGGCGATGTTTACACACGGCAGCAGGTACTCATTGAGGCTGAGCCGACCTAGAGGAGGCCCAGGATTGGTTTACATAATCTTCATTGGTGTTGGCCGTGAGCAGGAATCGGACACGGGCTGCCAAGTTCGTAGCGCAGCGCGCTAACCGCTACACTACCGCCCCCCACTTCAGGAGTTACAACAACAACAACCGCCATTCGCCACTAAGTGGCGGTGACGTCACCACGACGCTTGTGCCAGGCCAAGTGCACCTTGAGGCCACGTGAAGTGTCGAACGCCCGCTGGCAGGAGGTCACGGGGCAGACCCAGCAGGTGCCACGGGTCGACTGACCGAGATGACCGAGATGACTGACTGATGCACCACCTTTGCCCCCTACTGTACCAACTTGCTGTGCTTTAGCCACCCGGCGCTCCGCTCGTTGTTGTGAGCGTCGCTGCTCCGCCCTCCGTTGTTGTTGGAGGGCGACTGCCTCCAACTGCCCAGTAGCGTCCGTCACGAGCCTCCTCCACTGAGGCCGATCTTGACACCGCTGGTACCAGTCATCGGCAAGTCCACTCAGCTCCACGTCCTCCTGTACCACATCACTCCATCTCTTCTCTAGCCCGTGCCACGCCCGCTTAGCCCCCTCGATCCGGCCGAACAAAAGCTGTTTAGGCATGCGGTGGCTGGGCATGCGGGCTACATGACCCAGCCAAAGCAGCCTTGCCTGCCGGAGGAGCTCACCGATGGGACTTTGCCCCGATCTTTCAAGGATTTGTGAGCTCCTCACACAATCCAGCCTGGTTAAACCCAGGATGGATCGTAGGCAGGCCAGCCTGAATGTTTCCAACCGGCGAAGATGCTCCATTAGGGGGGTCCACGTTTCGCAAGCGTAGAGAAGGGAGGGAATGACCGTGGCCGAGAAGACCTGAAGCTTCGTGCGGAGTGGCAGACCAGGTAGCTTCCACACAGCGTTACGCAACCGATGAAAAGATATTGCCGCTCGACTGATTCGGAGTGAGACCTCTGCTGTTAAACTGGAGCCGGTCATAAGCACACTGCCCAGGTATGGGAAACTCTCCACTCTCTCCACAACTTCCCCATCACCGATTGGTAGTTGTGGGGGTGGAGTGTCCGATGGTACAAAATATCCAGGTAGGTGCTTAGTTTTGGTGGGGCTGATGGTAAGGCCCCATCTCTTAGTGGCACGCTCCAGTCTCAGCAGCAGCGTCTCCAACTCCTCTTCTGAATGAGCAGCTATTACCAAATCATCGGCATACATAACGTGGTTGACCAATAGGGAGCCATCCCTTGATCGCACCCGGGCGTCGATCAGCCGCCCATTATATCTGTACCAAATGGAAATTCCCCCGGTACAGCTATTGAAGGCTTCACGAACTACGCAGTCAAAATAGATGTTAAATAATGTGGGAGCCAGAGGACATCCCTGTCGCACCCCAAGGTGTACAGGGAAAGGCTCCGACTCCCGGCCACGTAGTTTTACCCGGGCCCGCTCACCATCATGAAGGTCCTTAATGATCGTGAGCAGAGGGTCAGGGACTCCGAAAGCATGAAGAACAACCCAGAGCCCAGGCCTATTGATGGTATCCTAGGCCTTGACCAGGTCAATAAAGCAGAGATGTAGGTCTTGTTGGAATTCCCTACACCTCTGCTGTAGCAGACGGACAGAAAATATCGCATCTGTGCAGGACCGCCCTTTCCTGAAACCGCATTGGGGCTCCGCAAGCCTCTCCTCAGCGTGCCTAGCAAGACGATGTTGAATAATCCTTGCCAGGACCTTTCCCGGCACACTGAGGAGTGAGATGCCCCTGTAGTTGTTACAGTCTGTGCGGTCCCCCTTCTTAAAGAGGGGGACCACCAAGGCATCCTTCCAATCCTGCGGTACCCGTCCAGCGGTCCAGACTGTTGTTATGATGTCATATAGGGCAGTCTGTGCACAAACGCCACCCTCCCTCAGCATTTCGCTTGGGAGATCATCTCTGCCCGGTGCCTTTCCTGGTCTCAGACTCTGGATCGCCTTAAGTACTTCCTCAACAGATGGCACCTCAGCCAGCCACTCACAGGGGGTGACCTCTTCCAATATTTGAGGCACCGCAGCCTCAGCAGGGTTATCCCCACTTTGTGCCATGATGTTTTCCTGGCTGAGAGATTTTCCCTCCCCCAGGACCTCACAGAAATGCTCAGCAAATCTGCAAACCTGTTCCTGGGGGTCGGAGATTGGATCACCGTTTTTTCCCCTAATGATGGTAATAGGTGTGGCGCTGCAGGTGACTTTTTTGATGGAGTTAAATAGTGATTTGTGATCGCGGGTCACTGAGGCAGACTCCATCTCCTCAGCAACCCGCGACCACCACCCATCCTTGCAGCGCCTTACGGCTCTCCGAACCTCCGAGCAAAGGCTGCGGTAAACCTCCTCATTCTCCGACGTGGGATGCTGTAGCCGATGAGAGTGGGCCTGTCGCTTTTTCTCAATTAACCTGAACACCTCCTCCGTCAGCCAGGGTTTCTGGGGAGGTCTGGACCGCGTACCCAAAGCAGCCATTGCAGCTGCATGAGTCACAGTCTTAAACCTCGCCCATTTACCCTCGACATCAGGTGGAGTGGGGGACGATGCCAACCCCAGCTGTAAGCGATGATGAAATTCTATCTTGCAACTTTCATCAGCTAACTGAGACCAGGCCACTTTTGGTTGGAATGGGGTCCTGGGTGTACACCCACCACCGGAGTGGAAGAATGGCAGGCGCATCTTACAGATGACTAGTCGATGGTCAGAGGGCAGATCAGCTCCACGATAGGTCCTGGTGTCAAGGACATGGGCTCGCATCCGCTGGTCCGTCACTATGTAGTCCAGCAGATGTTCTTGCTTGGACCCGGCATGCATCCATGATGTTGTGTGGATGCGCCGATGCTGGAAGAGCGTGTTGGTAATTACAAGCCCATGGGCTGCACAAAAATCTAGCAGCCTCCTACCGTTGTTATTGAGCTGATCTGGCCCATGCCTTCCAATCACTCCAGACCAGGTGCCAGCATCATGACCAACTCGGGCATTAAAGTCACCCAACAAGATGACTCTGTCCCGAGTGGCCACTTTAGCCAGCACCTGTGACAGGAGGTCATAGAAGGCATCTGACTCATCGGCCTTGCCTGCATCCCTCCACGGATGTTCGTCTTCGGTGGGGGCATAAGTAACCACGACCACCACTCCTCGCCTCCGGTTGATGGGAAGGCGAGCCCAAAGTAGCCTGGGGCTTACAGCTTCCCACACCTCACCGCCACGCTCCCACGCCCCCTTCATTCTTTTGTTCAGAAGAAGAGCCACACCCTGTTGTTTGGCAGTCTCCTGCCCCGAGTGGAGGACTGTCCACCCCTCATGGTGGCAGGAGCCAGAACCGGTCCACCGGACCTCCTGAATGCCACAGAGATCCAGGCGGTACCGGTCCAGCTCCCGACAAAGGAGTGGCAGCCTCTCCTCCGCAGTGAGCGTTCGAACATTCCACGTGGCCATCCGCAATGGTTTTTCGCTGTTTCTGGAGGAGCCCCGACGGTGAAGATTCAATCTGATGGCTCCGCCATATGGGGTTTGGCCAGGAGACGTCATAAAAGCCTGACCCCCCGGGGCCTCCGGCACAAGCTTATTTGTTACAGCTTTTTGTTTATGTCGCAGTTTAGTGGTATTTAATTGAAGGTGGAGGGGTTACCAGCCCCTCGCACCCGTCCAGAGCCCCCGTTTAGCCACTGTGGTGGTCACAGACGCCATGAGGGGAGAGGCCAATGGCCCTCCCCCCACAGCACTGCCCACATACACGCGATCACACACACATATATGCACCCTCTCACTATTTCGTAAGGTCCGTGCAGATAAAAAGCTGGGATCCATTTGTGTTTCCCAGCATTATACATTGACATTATAGATGTGTAAAGGAGAGCTGACACAAGATTGCAGGGGTTTCGTCATTTAATCCTTTTCTCCCATCCACACCTGTCCCCAGCCGTCCCAATCTCGTTCCCACCAAAGGCCCCTTCTTCCCGCCCGTTCTGCCCTTATATCTCCTCGATTACCCCTCCCACTAACCCTCCTATTGGTGGGAATCCTTCCCCTGACACCCCTACATAACCCCCCCCCCCCCCCCCCCGGAGAAAAAAAAAACGTCCTCAGTTCTGCCTCCCCCATGGAACATTTAAGTCTCCCCATGCCTCCCCCCACTGACAGTGACGACAGCCCTTAACCCCCCCACAACCATACAATGCAATATAACACAACAAAATCAATTGCGCGGCCTTCCCGGGTCTCCAACAAGCGTCCCGTAACAGCCCGGACATCCACAGGCACCAGATGACCGTGGCGGCCCCCTCCTTCGAAGGCCCTCTCGTCACGGTCCCTGGTTCGGTGGCGCCGGTGGCGCCTTGCCTGGTGCCGCTGTCTCTCCGGCCCCCGCGGCCCCCGGTCGTGCCGCCGCTCCGTCAGGCCTCACATGGGGCGCTGTAGGTGACAAGGGAACACAGGGCACTGAACCCCTTGCCAGTCGGCGCGTGGTGGTCGGCGACCTTGGCCTGTGGTAGGGATGATGATGATGATGATGATGATGTTGGCAGTGATGTTGGTGGAGATGATGGTGGAGAGATGTATGGCTTAAGGCGGGTGGGGTGTACAAACCATCGTCGCTTACCCAGTTGGACCTAGACGCACTGCGGTCGGAGTGCTTTAATGACCTCGACCGGCCCTTTCCAAGGTCGGTGCAGCTTTGGTGAGAGGCCAACCGGCACCTGAGGACAGTGTAGCCATGCCTGGTCCCCGACTTTAAAGGGCTTGGCTGTCACTGTCCTCTCCCGTATCCGTACATTACTCTCTTGGCTCATGGCCGATGTGGCCTCGGCTGCTTGGCGGGCCTCTCTCAAATAAATGAGGGAGGTCTTTAGTGCCTTCGGCCATGCGTCAGCTCTTGCGGGAATGTACATCAGCTGCACCTCAATAGGCGGAACGGGATCCCGTCCGTACATCAGGAAAAACGGCGAGAACCCCGTTGCCGCGTGCGGGGCCACCCTGTACGCCGCTAAGACCGATGGAATGTGGAGGTCCCAGTCAGAGTGGTTTTCGTCCACCACTTGGGACAGCATGGCCGCTATGGTGCGGTTAAGCTGCTCTACCATCCCATAAGTCTAGGGATGATACGGAGATGTTCGGACCTTTTTAGTGCCCAGGATAGAGCAGACATCCTTCAATAGCCGTGAGGAAAAATTCCTGCCCTTATTCGTGAGCAACCGCTCCGGTGCCCCCTTATCAAGGACATAGCCTCCCACGAAGGCATCGGAGATGGTCTGTGCCGTTTGATCCGGGAGGACCCACGCCATCGGCCACTTCGTGCAGTACTCGACCCCGACCAACAGGTATTTATTTTCCCGTGGCGTGACCGGCAGTGGTCCCAGGATGTCCAACGCAACCAATTCATTGACCCTGGTCACCGTGATGGGTTGTAGGGATGCCCGGCTTACCCGGGGTGGCGGCTTCCACCACGCACATTTGACGCAGGGAGCGACCCATCGGTGCACGTCAGCGATCATGCCTGGCCAAAAGGACCGACCCTGTAATGTGTACAGTGTCTTCCGCCCCGCCAGGTGCAGCAGCTGGCGGCCGTGTACGTCCATAACCAATTGTTGATGCAGCGACTCCAGAACTACCAGGCATCGCCGGCGCCCTGTTGGGTCCCATCGCATGAGGAGGTCCTCCCATACGGTGTACTCCACCCCCCCTGCCTCTGCTGAGGCACGTAGCGTTCACAGTGGGGCTTCCTCCAGCTGTAGACGTCTCCAATCGTCCAAAGTCAGCCCCAGGTCGTGGTCGGTCAGCTGGACCTCACCCTGTGCACCCTCCACCGTGCATACGGGAGCGATGACCGTCTCCTCCGGCCTCGCCTCCTTGCAGCGTGCCCCGCCTGTGGTGCATGCACAAGGGCCCTGGGGCGCCGGTCGGGACAATGCGTCTGCGTTGGCGTGTCTGGTCCCTTTGCGATGCACCACTTGGTACCTGTACTCCTGCAGGCGCTCTATCCACCTGGCCAGCTGGCCCGAAGGCTGGTCGATGCGGAGTGAATACTGCAAGGCTGCGTGGTCAGTGCGGACCGTAAATTTGCGACCATACAGGTAGGGTCGAAATTGCTGCACGAAGTGAACGACTGCCAGGAGTTCTCTACATGTGATGCAGTAGCGCTGCTCTGCTGATGAAAGCACGCGGCTACCGTAGGCGATAACCACCTCCCGACCCTGCTGGACTTGCGACAAGACACTGCCGATGCCCACATCGCTGGCGTCTGTGTTCAGGATAAAGGGGAGGCCAAAATCCGGAAAGGCCAATGGTGGTGCATCTGTCAGACGCGAGCACAGCTGCTGGAATGCCTCTTCCTCCAGAGGGCCCCAATAAAACTTCTGGTTCTTCGCCGTCAACACGTGCAAGGGCTTGGCAATGGTTGCGAAGTTGGGTACAAACCGGCGGTAGTAAGAAACAAAACCCACAAACCAGCGTACCTCTGGAACCGTTGTGGGAACAGCCCAGGCCCTCACGCAGGCTATCTTTTCCGAGTCTGTAGCCACTCCAGACTCACTGACGACATGGCCCAAGTAGCGTACTGACGACTGCATAAGGTGGCACTTCGACGGCTTGAGCTTCAAGTTCGCGTTCCGGAACCGCAGGAATACCTGACGTAATCGGTCAATGTGTTCCTCGAATGATCGGCTGAAGACAATGACGTCATCCAGGTAGATGAGGCACGTTTCCCATTGGAGGCCTGCTCAGGCCAACTCCATTATGCGTTGGAACGTCGCCGGCGCAGTCTGGAGGCCCATAGGCAGGCAGTTGAACTCGAACAGGCCCTGTGGTGTCCGGAACGCTGTTTTAGGCCGAAAGTCTGCATCTAGTGGGACCTGCCAGAACCCGGACAATAAATCCAGCATACTGAAAAATGTTGCTCCCGCCAGCGCATCCAATGAGTCGTCGATACGTGGTAGGGAATATGCGTCGGCAAGCGTGATGGCATTGAGGTGTTGGAAGTCCACACAGAATCTCAGTGACCCGTCTGACTTCTTGACTAGGACCACCGGTGCCCCCCAGGGACTCAAGGATGAAGAAATAATGTCGGCCCACAGCATCTCCTGCACCGCTTGTTGAATGTGCCTTTTTTCCATTGGGCTCATTCTATATGTGTTTTGGCGCAGGAGTGCGGCGTCTCCCGTGTTGATGTGGTGCTGCGACAGATTTGTGCGCCCTAGGTCAAACGGTCCCCAGCTGAACACGTCCGAGAACTCATGCAATAACGTGTGCAGCTGGTGTTTCTGGTCGGGCGGCAATCCCGGCTCAGGCCCCACCAGCTGGTCCATCCACGATTCGGCCCCTCTGTCCTCGGATTGGCTGATGCTGCCTACAAGCTCGGGCTCTGTCCCTGGGGCTCCTAGTGACAAGGGACTAACGTGGGCCAGAACTGTTCCCTCCTGCACCGTCGCTGTTCTATCGGAGGTGTTCAGCACCTGAATGAACAGATGCTGGTTCCTCTGGACAATAGTTTTGGCTCCCACCAGCGCATGGCCATCCGTGGCAGCTGAAGCCGGAGACACCAGGATGGGTGAGTCCAGTCGGGCTGATATCGCAGCGGAATCAGCATCTGGGCTGCCGGGGAAATGGAAACAGACTTACTGACCAGAGCCTGCACGTAGGGTACACCCCAGCCGGCCCCCTCCGTTTTTAGGAAATGGAAATGCGTTCCCTGGACTTCCAACCGCCCATTGGCCAGATCGATTTTCATTGGCATCCGTCTCAGAAAGTCCGTCCCCAACAGGCAGGGCACGGGTAACGTTGCGGAGACAAGGATGGGTCCTGCTAACGAAAGCTGCCTCGCTGGAAGTCCTGGAACCGTTTAAAGACTCCTTCCACCGGGCAGTAAATCTCCCCCAAAGCCTCGTAGGCCGCCTGTAGCGTGGTCTTGCTGTGCAAGGGAAGGGAGGTGTAAGAGGAGAGCACCTCGTCGCCCAGAACAGATGGCAAAGCTCCTAGTACCTCTTCATCTGTCCACTCGAGAGCGTGGAAGGCAGCATCGAATCGGCGGACAAACGCCTCCCAATCTTCTTCCTCGGCCACGAACTTGTCGCCGGGCCCCAGCCGACGCGCCCATCCTGCCACCTGCTCTCCGTGTTGGGTGTTTAGCCCTGGGGGTTTTGGCGGGAGCTGCGGCGGCTGGCGTGATGAGATTGGTTGCGGCTCCTGCCCGGCCAGCTGGTCAGCCTCCGGGTCCCGTGGCCTCTCCTCCCGTAGTACGCGTGGGGGTGGGGGTCCCGGTGCTGGCGGGCCCCCCATAGGGAGCCTCTGCAGTAGCTCCTGGAGTGCCCTCTCCACGCGGGCCATGCGGTCCTCCATGGGGTCCTCCAGGCGATCCAGGTCCCCTGCTGCTGCTTCTGGTAGCAGGCCCTCTTGTTGCCTGGGATGGGAAGGATCCCCAGCCCCTGCTTCCTCTTCTCTTGGCTCTTTTCCGCGGGGATTCTTCTTCGTAGCCATTGTAAATCCCACCGCTGCCACCAGATGTAAAGGTGAGCCGACACAAGATTGCAGGGGTTTCGTCTTTTAATCCTTTTCTCCCATCCACACCTGTCCCCAGCCGTCCCAATCTCGTTCCCGCCAAAGGCCCCTTCTTCCCGCCCATTCTCCCCTTATATCTCCTCGATTACCCCTCCCACCAACCCTCCTATTGGTGGGAATCCTTCCCCTGACACCCCTACAGATGCATGCACACACACCAGGAGCATTAGAGACACAAAGACAAAGGATACCCCATAGAGACTCTAACAGGCTGCTGAAGCAAGGTAGCGAACACCTATAAACGCTAGCACGGCACATCAGGGGGTAGGTCGCCAGTAACAAACCGAGCCAACGTTTTTCTCCCAATGCTGATGTTTGCACACTGCATCGGGCTCTCATTGAAGGCTTAGTTGACCTAGATAATGCCCTGGAATGTTCAGATATTCGCTGCCACTGATGTTGGCCATGAGCGGGAATGGAACTCGGGGTTTGTAGTACAGTGCGCTAACCACTGCACTATTGCTCCCCACATACGCACAGACATAATTAAATACACACACTGAACATTCTAGACACACACACACACCCATGCCCACACGTACACACACATTGTATATTAGTGTAATGTGAGGTTACACCTGGATGATAAATAGGTTACACCTGGATGATAATGATGGGCTCTGCTGGCTTCAGCCCGCAACCAATAGGGAGTCGGTTAGGGGCGTGGCCCTGGAGCTGTACGGTGGCTTCTGGAAAGTTCCAGGGATGTGGCTGAGGATTGGCTGCGGGGCATCACGTGGGCCAGGGATTCAAAAGGGGTGGAGAAGGACAGCACGTGTTCAGAGTGTGGAGGAACGAAGGTGGAAGCCACGTGGCTGGTGCCGTGGTCTGGAGCATGCCACGTGGTGGGCCACGGCAGTCTCTCTCTTCCTCTCACGCTGTCTGCCAACAGCGTGAAGGAGCCATAGAGTAGAGGAACGGAAGTAGTGAGAGCTGTGAACGAAACTTAATAAAGAATTCTGAATTCCCGACGTTGTCTCAACGGGGTTTATTACATTAGTGTGTCAATGTGTTTAGTAGCGCGCGTGTATTGATGCATATGTAGTGCTGAGCTTCACGCGGACAATTTCTTCTTTTCTCCGTCGTCCCTTTTATTATACAAAACTTCCTCCCGTTCAACACCTGTGACTTCGGCGTGTTTATCCGCTCTCCGCCGTTCGCTCGCCGCGCTCCGCTCGCCTCGCTCACTCCGTCTCTCTCCCCCAGACTCTCCACTCTCTCTGCTTCGACTGTCTTTGCTCTGACTGTCTCTCTATCGGTGTCTCCGTCTCACTCTGTCTCTTACTCCGTCTCTCACTGTCTCACTCTGCTCTGTTTCACTCTCTCTGTCTCAAATCTTATCTTGTTCCCTGTTCCACTGCTAGCCTGTTCTGTCTCTCATATCTTCTCTCGTTCCGATTCTCCGTCTTCTCTCCGACCAGCTCCGTCCAGCTCCCAGCAACAACTCCACTCCCTCTCTCACGCTCCCGTATATATCCCCGTCCTCATTAACTATCAATTAATTAAGCAGCGTCCCCACCGACACCTTGCGTCCGTGGCTTCTGCCGTTATCGCTCCCATCTCCCGACTTGCTGGCGCCACCCTGCACCTGCTCGCCCTGACGCGACCTCACTGTCCGTAACACGCACGTGTTTCCAATTCCCCCTTTTGGCACGCGTTAATCTACTACATCATCACCCCCACCCCCCCCCCCCCCCGTGATGAAAAATTAGCCGTCCCGGCTAAACACAACCAACACAACGCACGAACAGTGGAACGGGTTGACAACAACAACAACCAACAACGATAATAACACAACACCATTAGAGTCCCAGGCAGCAATGGCGTGCCACATTAACAAGTAAATGTGTAGTGGATGTTCCAGCAGTGTCCTTAACGGAAGGCCAATCCTCGGGAGCGGGTTCCCGCAGCTGGTCCATCACCCCTGAATGGGTCGACACAGGACAAGGGAGGGGAACGCTCTCCATTCGACACAGAGCTGCGTCCCGCCCTCAATGCGTCCCTATCCTCGTGACAGTGACCATCCGCTAGTGCGCTTGCATCCCGCTCCCGTGTGTCCCGGGGCCCCATCCCGAGGTCGCGGCTGGCCAACCGGCTCCCGTTCTGAAAGCCTGCCAGCAAGCTCATCCCGCGCTAATAGCGGCGGTCCGGTGATCTTCGTAACGGGGCAAATCCTCGGTTGTAGTCATCCGGCGCCCTTGGAAAAGCGCCCTTGCATCGCCAACAGTGACGAGTGAGATGCCCTCGCCGTCCACACTCGTAGCACGCACAAGAGCGCCACCTCCATACCCGCCGGGGCGACGAGGCAGGCTCGCAAGCGGCTGACCTCCCGCTGCTGCAACAGGCCGCGGCTCCTCCACCTCCACCGCGCACCTGGCCATGCCGGCGCACACCGCCAGAGGCTGTGCTACCGCCTCCGTCGGTTCGTTGCGGAGATCCAGGTTGGTTTGGATGTTCCTGGCTATCTGCAAAGACGACATGTCGTTGTCGCTGTTGCTGGGAAGCGAAAGGACGACCCGCAGCTCCCTTGCCATCAGCAACAGCTTCTCCTGGGCCAGAGAGTCAAGAGCAGCTTGGTCCATCGCCGGGTAAGCCACCTGGCTGAGGGCCAACAGTGTGCTGCGGTAAGCGAGGGGAGACTCCGTGTCCACCCGCTTCCTTAACTGAAATTTTCGCTCGGTGACTGACCGTGGCTCGTATATGTCCTGCATCGCCGTGAATGCCCCCGCCAGCGATGAGTGGTCGTCAACAGGGATGACGTAGAACGCCGCCAGCACGTCGTTATCATGGGCCGTCGGCAGGGTCCGTAGTGCTTCGCTCTCTGCCCAGTCGAACGATTGATACACCGCTCGGAAGCGCCGTGTGAATGCTGTCCATTCGCCGACCCTGGCCTCGAAGCGCTCCACATGTAGCCGGCGCCGTGAACCCAGGGGTGGCGACCCCGGTGCCCCAGCGGCGTCCGGCTCCGTTCGTGGCGTGGTGGGAGTCGCGGCCGCATTGTCGACCACCACCGGCGGCGCAGGAGCGGGCGGGGGCTGGCCCGACACCGTCGGTGACAACCGTTCCGTCGCTGTGAAACGGTTGAACGCCGCCGCAAGCGTCGCCAGCCTGGCCTCCCACTGGGCCATGACGGCCCTCCATTCTTGAGCCGGGCTTGGGGTCTCGGCGCCGCCTGGTCCGCCCTCCTGCCCCGAAGGCACCCGATCATCCAGGTCCACCGGGGGAGCGGCAACCTATTGCCCCTACGCGGACACCATGTTCCCATCGCTGCTGTCGTCTGACGAGTCCTCCGGCACGTTTCTTCTTTTAGCCAATTTCTTTGACATGTCGGCACGGTTCAGCAGTCACTTCCGACACCAAATGTAGTGCTGAACTTCACGCGGACAACTTCTTCTTTTCTCCGTCATCACTTTTATTATACAAAACTTCCTCCCGTTCAACACCCGTGACTTCAGCGTGTTTATCTGCTCTCCGCCGTTCGCTCGTCGCGCTCCGCTCGCCTCGCTCGGTCCGCTTCCTCCGTCTCTCTCCACTCTCTCTGCTTCGACTGTCTCTGCTCCGACTGTCTCTCGGCGTCTCCGTCTCACTCTGTCTCTCACTCCATCTCTCACTGTCTCACTCTCTCTGTCTCACTCTCTCTGACTCTCATATCTTCTCTTGTGCCCTGTCCCACTGCTAGCCTGTTCTGTCTCTCATTTCTTCTCTCGTTCCCTGTTCCACTGCTAGTCTGTTCTGTTTCTCATATCTTCTCTCGTTCCGATTCTCTGTCTTATCTTCAACCAGCTCCGTCCAACTCCCAGCAACAACTCCACTCCCTCTCTCACGCTCCCGTATATATCCCCGTCAGTGGCTTCCGCCGTTATCGCTGTCATCTCCCGACTTGCTGGTGCCACCCTGCACCTGCTCGCCCTGACGCGACCTCACTGTCCATAACACGCACGTGTTTCCAATTCACCCTTTTGGCGCGCATTAATCCACAACATCGCCCCCCCCCCACCCCCATGATGAAAAATTAGCGTCCCGGCTAAACACAACCAACACAACGCGCGAACAGTGGAACGGGTTTTGACAACAACAACAACCAACAACGATAATAACACAACACCATTAGAGGCCCGGGCAGCAATGGCGTGCCACAATAACAAGTACATGTGTAGTGGATGTTCCAGCAATGTCCTTAACGGAAGGCCGATCCTTGGGAGCGGGTTCCAGCAGCTGGTCCATCACCCCTGAATGGGTCGACATGGGACAAGGGAGGGGAACACTCTCTATTCGACACAGAACTGCGTCCCGCCCTCAATGCGTCCCTATCCTCGTGAAAGTGACCATCCGCTGGTGCGTTTGCATCCCACTCCCGTGTGTCCCGGGGCGCATCCCGAGGTCGCGGCTGGCCAACTGGCTCCCGTTCTGAGAGCCTGCCAGCAAGCTCATCACGCGCTAATAGCGGCGGTCCTGTGATCCTCGGAACGGGGCAAATCCGTGGTTGTAGTCTGCGCCGCCCACATGCTATTTCCCCCCTGGCCCCTCCCCCCGTGCTGTGAGCGTTCTCCTTGCGGTTAGCCCAGTGAGTCTCTGTGCGCCCATACAATTTTAAGCCAATTTAGGGGCACCACAATGTAACCTGTCCTGTGAGGGTCGGCCAATCTCCTGGCAAGGGAAACCGTGGGACTCACCCTCTAGTGGCCCTTCGTATTAAAACCCGATATGCCAGGCAACCCCCAGGACAGTACATGGGTGCGCTGCGTGCGAGTGTGCGTTAAGTGCGGAGACCGGGGTGCCCGTCCCTGTCCCGGGTTTACTGGAGCACCTCACCTGGGCCGCTCCAACCTGGTAGCGCCACGGAATCCGTGGGACTCGCCTGGCCATCGTTTGTGGATGGTATGGTGACTTGCACACCTTCTTTTTCCCCAGCAAATCGCAAACCTCACGCAGCAGTTTCTAAGATTAATTTTTACCTTGATTGGTCAAAAGGCACCCCATTGACTGGTGGATGGTGAGATGATATCCGCGGCCATCATCTCATCAACCGCCACACGAACGTGTTACTTCTCAGCCGGGCTCAAGCGGAAAGGATTTTACCGAATCGGGGCAGCATCGCCCGATATCAATATGGTGTCTCAAAAGGGACGTGCGGCCAATATCAAATTAACTTTTACTAAAAATGTCAGAAAATTCAGGCAAGAGAGCATGCAGCTTCCCCCTTTGTCACACAGATAAATCGAAGCACTCAGAGCAAAGTTTATCAATCCATCCCTCGTCCACATCCCGGAACCCGCAAGCTTGAGCGCCGACCCCAACACTTCCCACAATGTCCCTCTCTGGACACGCCGACAAAGCATGTGCCAGCACATTACCCTCCTGGATGACCGTTGTGTCCGTCCCAACATTAAGAACCTGAATGAAAGGTTCTTGGTCCTGGGACACCAATGTCTGGGCTGCCACTAGCGACATACCGTGATTAAGTTTATTGGAGGGCCCCAAAATAACACCCTCATCTGCAGTGCGCACATCGAGCAGTTTTCGCAACCGGAGGGACACTAACATTTGTGCGCCAGGCAGAATCCGCACTGTACAGCACGCAATAACCTGCACCATTGCGTTAGCGGAAGACATATGAGTCGGTGACGGAAGAAATGCCATACTCTGTCCCGACGGCAATTCCAGACAGCCCTGATCAACACAAATCTTCAGGGGCATCTTGCCCGGAAAATTGGTACCGAGCAAACACGGGACAGCTAGGGCAGTAGAAACCAAAACGTGGCCCTGACATCGGCGATACGCAACTCAGCCGTTCGATTATTCCAAACGGAGCATCCACACAGGTTCGAAAACGCGACACCGGGGAGATAAAATGTTATAGATAAGTTCAGATATAATGGTCGAAGACACGCCGTATCAACGCACATATGGATTTCCACTCCCTCAATAAACCCAAGCACAGCCAACGAACCCGTGGCCACTGCGACCACACGATAGGCCAGCTCCGACCACTGATCTGGTCGGAGTGAGCACGCGTCACGAACACATCCCAACCCTGACACAAATCGGACCCCCCCCGATTGGTGAAGTGAACCCCGGCGCCGAGTATAGAGTGCACCGCGACTCGCCTTATGAAGCAGGAAAAGTCGTAGGAAGGCGGACTTCCCGGGGGCCGCCGTCGAGGAACCCGACAGCCCAACTAGACATGCCCTGGCAGGCCGCAGTTGTAGCAGACGACCCAACTACTCCTGGACTGGGACGATGAAGACCTCGCCCGTCGCCGGTCGTCCCTCCGCCGATCGTCAGAACCCCGATGGACGCCACCCCGCTGGTGCAGCGAGCATGCAGGAGCAAGCTCGGTCTCCGCACAGGCCTCCAGCTCTCGGAGTGAAAACACCGCATCGTCTTTGGCGGGAAGCACAGTATGGAGGTCTTTCACGACTCCCAGCATCTTCTCGAGGACCAAGGCATCAAGACCGGGAATGCGGCCTTCACTAGTGCCAAAAGCGCGCTACGGTAGGCGAGAGCCGACTCACCCTCCCCTTTACGTCTTATGGCGAACTTTTGCCGGGTGTTCAGCGGAGGCTCAAAAACAGCCACCATCTGTCAGACGGCGGGATGACGAGGAACGCCGCCAAGGCATCGTCATGGAGGGTGGCGGGCAACGCTCTCAGCGCCTCCGCCTCCGTCCATCCCGCCAAGTCGGCATTGGTGAGAAATCACCGCTTAAGCGCTACCCAATCGCCGCTGGCAGCAACAAATTATTTAATGAAGGGCAGTCGGCAGCGGAGCGACAGGATCTCCATCGGCGAGGACAGCTCCGCTTCGAGCGGAAAATGGCGGCCACCAGCGCGGGCTGCGCCGTCGATGTTCCCGCCCTTTGTGAAATGGCGGCCGAGTCGCTCCGTCCAAACAACTCCGTCGTTCCCTTTTTCACCGCAGCAGATAGAGGACGCAGCTCAGCCAGGATCGAGGACGCCATCTGAAGAAGCTCCGCAAGGCGACCGTGCGCATCTCTGACAAGCGCCTCTAACGATGGCGAGGCGCCGTCGGCACTTTTCTCCGCTGGCAGCGCCTCTGCTCCTTCATCGACGGCCGTGGGCGGAATCAGCTCATCGTCTTCATCGTCCGCCGCCCGTATATGAACTCTACGACGTGTAGACATGACTGTCTACCGCTAGCTATTTCCGAGCAAGTTGGCCACTTCCGACACCAGTTGTAGTGAGTCCAACTGAGTCACAGACGTTGTCTTAGAGAGCAACACGTTTTATTAAACTATTAGCACAACATACTCGAGGCTATTAATACAACATACTATCACGTTACCATACATAGCAGGCGTGACCAAAAAGATCTCCAAAATTCTAAACAAACATAAGATCCAAGTCCGATTCAGTACAATACATAAAATCCGTGATCTAATCCCATCTGTAAAAGATGTCATTCCTGACTTGCAATACCCTGGAGTCTATAAACTGAGTTGCGCTGTAGTGATAGTTACATTGGGGAAACAAAACGTCATGTCTCCGATCGTATCCGCGAGCACAAGTCAGATCTGAACACGGCAAAATTGAGTCTTCCGCCGTTGCCGATCATTGCTACAACGCTGTGGGCTCTCATGATATTGTCTTTTCCGAGACCAAGGTGCTCTGCAAACCTTCTGGCTACCATCAAAGGTTTGTACACGAAGCCATCCAGATATACAAACACAGACATAATTTCAACCGTGATGATGGGTACAAACTTAGTAATCATTGGAAAGATGTTATTAACCATTGTAAAAAATATTTAACTACACATATTTGTACCATCTTATTTGACAGGTACTATTCTACTTTACCGAGTGTTGACATCCCCAGCGTTTAACAGTACTGCTTTTTGTATTTGGATTGTCAGCCAACACCGGCCGCAACTCCAAGTTGAGGTGCACCAATTGTTCTCTTTTAGCCCCGCCCACCCCCCCCAACACATTCCATTCCCTGGCTACCACATTCAGATAAGCCCCTCCCCCTTAACTTGTATTTAAGAGTTTGTCTCTTGGATTTTTCCTCACTTGATAGAGTAAATTTAGCTGTGACGGTCCCACCTGATGACAGAGACTTGTGTTGCCTCCAAAACGTCGTGATTTATTATTTTATTTCTATTATTATTTCTATTATTTTTATTATTTATTTTTATTTTTACCTACGTGACTTTATCGAAAATACCTAAGAGTACAACATACTCTTGGGTGGTGATCACCCAACTAACCATGCTTCAGCGGAACTAGACACGGTTCCACTATCTCGGTCTTGACCACAACCTGGGTCCCGGACCGCGTGGCTGGAGGCTTCTTCAAGCTGGACATGGATCTCCTGCCTCTCCAACAGCAAGAACCCCGAGTCCCTCTCAGGGCCCCCCTTATATCGGGCCGGGCTGGGGCTGGCTCCGCCTCTCACCCCGCCCACCTTCTTGATCTCTCTCGCCCTTGCCCGAAAGTTCTCGACAGTTCCTCCCGGACCATGTTACAACCCATTGGCCCCCTCCACTCGTGCCCCCCCCCCCCCCTCCAGTATCATCCAGTCACATGTCCCCAGGTCAGCCAAAATATCATGCCCCCAACGTAACCCTAGCTGGCTGACACTCTCTCGCTCTCTCGGGAGCCCGCACCACACGCTGTGCGTGGTGCCCCTGCGCTTAACCAGCGCGCACCCAAGCCCCCACTAGGGCTGGTACTACACCCCGTGCCCAGGGTATACACACAACAGAATACATTCCGCCGTGGCCTCGCAGGCCCGGCACCACACAGTGACATTCCCAGTCACTACATTAGCATAGAGTTTTAGACTTGTAGGTATATTTATACAGTACATGTAAGCTGGGCTTACGAAATATGTTTTTGTTGTTATAACTAACTTCAGGGATATTTTTACAAAAAAAATAGTCAATTTGGTATCACCCCCTCTGATGGTGTCACCCGGTGTGGTCCGCACCCCCACACCCCCCTAGTGACTCCACTGCATACAGACACACAGTCACACGTTCTCACAGACTCACAAAGACAGCAATCCCCCGAATAACTTACACAGGCTGTTAGCAAACTCCGTACTTAGGTACATGTGGGGCCCGACATCCACCCTGCCGCCCCTGCTGGGCAGGTGGGGCACGACGTCCTTCCGTTCTGCTCACTCCTCCACCGTGTCGGTCAGCTCCCTCCGCCGACCAAGTGACGGGGCCCTCTACACTAGCGCCCTGTCTGAGGGACATGCTCGTGCTGCTGGCCTCAGAGCTGCATGGGTTTAGAACACACGCCCATGCATCCCGCAGCTGTCGCTAACAGAGGGACCGCGAACCGCGCTATCGCCAGCGAGCAATTACCTATCAGTGGTGGGGACCGGACGCTCCCCCCTGCATGCAATTAACTCTTAACATGCGCGCACGCACACCGTGGCTGCGAGCACGCTCACACCTGCGCAATTACCTCGTGCAAACGTGGTAGCGATCTCGCGATCACCACCCTGCATTCACTCTCGCCGTGCGTTCTACCACCGCTACCCCAGGACTCTGCTTACACACGCAGTCTCTCCACACAGAAATCACAGACACCACACCTATGCTCTGTGCTAACTTTTATTCTCGGCACAAAACCACAATCCCTTAAATTAAGCTGTCCAGTCGGTACTACGCGGGGGGAATATCTTGCGAGAAATGTCTAGCCTACCGTCAACGCTCCTGCTTACTCAAACGTCCTAACAAGTACCTTGTAGCTGTACTCGCGGCATCACATTGATGCTGTGAGAGGTGGAGGGAAGAGGACGAGAAAGCCTTGCCTCACACTGCCTCGTTGCATTACTCAGACGCTGCGAGCAGCTGGAGAATGCAGGACGGCCTGGAGGGGTCTTGACTGCCAAGATGTTAAAGAACAACTGGTCAAACGGTCCCAGGCTCCCCTTATACCCTCCTGACTTCAAAGCCCGGGGTCGCGTTGTACCGCGCGACCAATCATGCGCTTACCTATGGTTCCAGCTTGGCTTTTTCCCCTTTTTTGCCCTTGCATGTGTAGTGACTGACTCAGAGACACTAAGAGTAGAAGGCACTCTGTTTATTAACACGGCCTGACAGTAACACTTAGTAACTACGGTTCCCAGTCAGAGCAGCTGGTAGACTGCCTGACTGGCGATGCCGAGATGGTGAAGACAGAGACGAAGGTGAAGGCTCCAGCAGCACGATGGGATCCCACTCCAAACGACAGTCTCGACCCTCTTATACTGTCCGCGTGGCCTGGCTCCGCCCCCGGCAACGCCCCCTTCTGGAACCTACTAGCGGGCTCTCGATGTGCTCCTTCCGTGACCCTTCCCCCTAGATCTCTCTCTGGACTATCACCTGGCCTGCTGTCAGTCAGGGCTGCTGTAAGCTGCAGATCCTCTTCCCTGCCAGCAACCAGTGCTATGCTACTATGTGACTGATTATATGTCCCTACACATGTGTAAGGACAGTACGGGATGATGTAGGGACAGTACGGCTCCCCGGGACCATGGTTACTAATTAACGTAACAGGAACAGACAGGGTCATGTTAGGGTAATGTGGGACCTAAGTGGCTGCTAATAATGATTGATGGGACAAGCGTTGACAGGGTCGCATGAGGAAAAGCACGAGACCCAACAGTCGTAAATTGGAATAAGGGCAGCCATAGACAGGGCCAGGTGCGGTGAGCGAGAGTTTGGGAATAGGGGTGTGGCCGCATCGGGAGAGGGATAAGAGCCGGCGCGAACAGGACCTCGCAACTGTTGTTGTGGGGAATCGCCGTCGCCGTCGTCACCTTAGAACGGGGTCATCTTCATCATCCTGGAGTGGGCACCGTGTAGTCTTGAAGGGCTGGAGTTACGTTGTCTCAGAATAGAGTACCTAAATTACCCAAGTGTATATAGTCACCCACAGTTACTCGTTAAGTTGTCAGCGGACTTTATTCATAATACATTTATATCAAGAACAAGACGGTGTCTCTGAGAGCTACATTACACATGGATCGCCGCGGCCGGTGCTTCTGCGATCCATTGTCCGCCCTTCCGTACTGAGCAATGCTTTACTCACCCTCATTAATCCGGAATAACGCCCGACTGGCGAATAAATACACACCCTGCAAGTGTGTATTCAGTATTGGGGTCAGGGGGGTCGTGGCACTGCGTTCTCCTGACCTCATGGTCTGCCTTTCTGGCTTATTCTACCCCAGCTTTTCCCCGTGTAGTGACTCACTACATCCATAGAAAATATACAGTGCGATACGGTGAAAAGTGCGTGTAATTCAGCGTTCACATCAGTCCAGAGATCGTCAAACACGTTGTTGTAAACACGAGCATAGTACTAAGTACATCGACCTATGCAGTCTTCCAGTTTGGATTGGTAAGTACGGCACAGTAAATACAGTAACTTTTTACAATAGGTTATTTATTTGTGTATATTTGTATACTTATGTCAATTTCATATAAACAATTTTATAACATAAAAAAAACATATAAACAACACCTAAAAGCATAATGTTATGCAAGAATGCGCAAAAAAATAAGCTATTTTAAATAACGATGTGATTATCCGGCGTTTTTGAAAATCCGGGACCCCGCCCCCCAAGCCTCCGGATAATCGATGATCTGTATATAAACACGCCTATCATTGTTACTGTTTCAACTCACCGGTATGTTTAAGAACAATCCTCACGACAAAAAATCATCAATTACAAAAGACGTTTTACTTGAGACTACGTCAAGCATAAGAATAAGATCTAAAAAGTAAGAGTAACAATAAAGGAAGTGAGAATTACTAACAATATACATCCTGGGCTGTCCCACACAACCTAGAATATAGACTTTACTTATGGCCAAACACGACCATCGACATCATCGCGCAGACACTTCTGGGCCCGCTCATGTCAGCTAGTGTGGCTGCCAAGACATTCCTGCTCCTCCACTCACAGGACCTCCCCTTCCTATGGCTGCCCTGCACTACGTGGCCAACGAGATCGACGGCCTCCCCGGTCAGGAGGCCCCTCTGAAACAGCCCCCCACGCTCCTCACTCACCCACAACTAGACAGTAAGGAGGCCCCTCACCTATGCCCATTACCCTCCCACTTCCCCACCGACAATCCATGCTCTTCTACAACTAGATGTGGTGTCTAACAACTACGACTAAACTAAGCTACCACTCTTCGTACTCTTCATTGGCTTCCTTCCACCGGTTCCCCAGCATACCTCGCCTCACTGCCCTCGCCTTGCACTGAATATCATGGTAGATCCCAACGCAGTATCACACCAAATCTGCTTCGGACACCAAGGTCTCGAACAGCCTCATGTCGGTTATTTTCTGTCGCCCCCTTGGTTTCAAACTCCCTTTGCACATCCGCAACATCAAATGCATTCTGACTTTTGAGAAACATCTAAAGGCCTATCTGTTTGGTCAGGCTTTCAAGCAGCCTTGAGCTTGGCTCTACGCCTCTGAGTTGGTGACTTGTCTGCCAAATTTGACACGTTATAAATGTCATTATTTATATCATTTTTCCACTGGCAGATCCAAGCCGAGCCAGTGGAGCTGTAAGCCATCTGTTTGTCCATCCGTTTGCGTATTCGTTTGTGTCTGTGTTCCTATGAGAATAAGGACTGGCACTTACAGTAATCAGTAGAAAAAAATGATTCATAATAATGAAGTACAGGCGATTTAGGACAATCCACATTTACGACATTTATATGCCACCATGGATCGATTTACGATGCAGAAACTTTATTTACATCGCATATTCTGACATGACTCTGACCACAATTTAAGTCAGTTTGATTTTCTTTGTGACTTGGCATGGAGCTTTTGTGTTTTCTGTTAAATATGGCTGATAAAAAGAAAAAACTGGAGGGAAGGAACGTCTAACAAAAATCCATGAGCTATGCAAACAAGTATGGAGTGAAGGGAAAATACTGGAATAGTGGACAACATCCATACTTGTGATGATAATCAAGAAAGGAGATCTCCCCAATTGTAAAAATAACAGAACCATCGCACTAATGAGCCACATGGGGAAGGTAGCAATGATAGTACCATTGTAGGGTACTGTACATGGAAAGGTTCGAGTGGGGTGAGTGGAGATGGTTTAAAACAGGTGCAGGGTACTGTACGAAGGAAGGTTCTGGAAGGGCGAGTGGAGATGCATAACAACAAGTGGCCGGAAGGTACTGTCACAATGCCACAAGCTGCAGTGAGACCAAGGCTCGAGAGGAGCGGGGCCGAGCATGTATATTAGGGGGAGCGAGGCCCGTGGTCGGGGCGCTTGCTCGGGGATTGATTGACGACTGGAAGTGGACGACATCAGGCCCGACTGTTCGAAATCTAGTTCGTGAAAACCATTGGGCCGACTGTTCGAGATTTACATGATGGAAAACATTGAAACTATTTTTCGAGTTTAATCTAGTGGAAACCACAAAAGCTGCAGATAGTTATAGCCGATGAAAAGTATGATAGTCATACTCTCGCCTTTGTAAATACGTTCTTGGGAAATAAAAACATTTCCCTTTGAAAATGGAACCTGGGAAGGAACTTCTTTACATTGTTGGCAGCAATGTGATACCGTCTACAGGTTCCAGAAAGAAGACCCGCCGAGGAGCTCCTACAGAGGACAAATCATCGACCCTAAGCGCCCCAGGTCCCCGAGACCCGGAATTCTACGGGAGCGGAACTCCGTTGGCAGTCATGTTCCCGACAGAGGTGGAGGCCCCGCCACAGACCCAAGAATCAGCATCGCCGGGTCAATAAACTAGGCGGCAACTGTCCGACAGATTGGACCACCTTACCTCAGTGATGGATTGACTGGTGACCACGGAGAGAAGAAAGGAAGATGGAGCAGGTGCTGCGCAGCTTGAGCCGGAGCCGCCACCACCATTGGCCACGTGGCTAGAAGAAAGCGCGGGATGGCGGCAGTCGAGCATCAGGCGGGAACTGATCAATCATCGCAGACCTCGACCACCTTGGTTATGAAGGAGAATATGCGGAGACTGGGGCCCGTAAAATAAATTACAGCAACTAAGCCGTATAGCGATGAAGAAGTCCTTCGAGGCTGCCCATGGTGTGAGATGACGGAGCGCTAATGGAAATTTTTACGATTCCAGAAAGTCATCGTGCCACGCTACGACAAGCTTGTGAGGGGATGGTTGAGAAATTTTCTGCCCACCGTCTAGCACAAGGCAGCGATTTTTAGCCTGAAGTAGAGGAGAAAATGAGCCGCCGATGGCTTATAGAAGCGCCTTATTAGCGCTTGTAATTGTGGCATTCCCACAGATGGACGAGGTGGCCTGGAACGCTCTGGTGGCGGAGCGGATACGAAGCCTCCTCCATCCAAGCTGCATTACATTGCCGATTGTGCCGGAAAGCGACCAAACTTCAATGTGATTTTGGAGCTTTCGTGACTGCAGGAATTACTCTTGGTTCTTTCGGTAAAGTCACGTATAAAGATAAAATAATAAATTAAATAATAGCATACGACGTTTCGATTGCAACACAAGCAATCATCATCAGGTATAAATGAAATAGCAACAAAAAATCTAATCAGAAAACTATAGACAGACATATAAGCAGACAGATATCACCAAGATACATAAAGAGAGAGTAACACAGGCACAGAGAGGGAGATCGTCTCTGTGTCGTTCTTATGTTCTGCTCTGTCTGTGTGTCTCCGTTCCTCTTTTTTCATGTTTTGTCTTTCTTTGGAATTTTCACACTTAAATTATAACTTAGCAATCTTTGAAATACGTAATCGACCAGGCTATGTGTTAATTGTGTGTTGACCGACTCTCTGTGTTGTATTACATAACATTTCAATAATTTGCTAGGTTATTTAATTTAGTGTGTTATTTCTCCGTCTCTCCTAATGTTCAGCTTGCGTACTTTACTACCACGCGTCACAGTACCCATTGACATGTAAATTTTTTCTCTAACCCCTCCCTCTCTCTGCCCCCCTCTGTCTATGATAAGGCCTCGCCACAGAGACGATCTCCCTCTCTGTGCCTGTGTTAATCTCTCTTTATGTATCTTGGTGATATCTGTCTGCTTATATGTCTGTCTATAGTTTTCTGGTTAGATTTTTTGTTGCTATTTCATTTATACCTGATGATGATTGCTTGTGTTGCAATCGAAACGCCGTATGCTATTATATAATTTATTATTTTATCTTTATATGTGACTTTACCGAAAGAACCAAGAGTAAACTTCAATGTGGTTCACTAAATGCCTCCAGGCAGACAAAGAAGCCCTGGCATCACGCCATGTGAAGTAGTGGCGCAGGTGTCAAGGGCGATGGAGAACGGAGGAGCCAGAGGACAAGTGGAGCCGACAGCAACAGCGACAATGGTGACCGCTACCAGGCCCAGTAAGGAGGGTGATCTTTAGGCGACCTTGGAGAAGATGACAGCAGCCATCTGGGGATTCAATGACCCAAGGCATGAACTACAATAGCAGCGACCATGGCAAAACCACAGAGGAATCCGGGACCGTGCTGTGATCCACTGTTACTGCTGCGGGAGGTTGGGCCACATCGCGAGAGGATGCCGAGGGGAAGTCAACCCGACACAACCAAGCCAGCTCCAGGCAACATTGGTGGACTTCCAATGAAAGACCCAGGCTAGTCGAGACACACCGGAAACCCATCCAGACCACACATAGACCTCATTATCAAAACCCTAATCACCATTTTCACCAGCACACCGCTCGATCGTGGCGACTCAGAGCGACGACAGCATTGTTTTTAGCAGGTCGTTTGAAAAACACCTGGTGAGGTTACAACAGGTGAGGTTACAACAGGTTTTCTTAAAATTGTGAGCCGCTAAACTGAAACTGAAACCATTCGAGTGTAATTTTGTACAGGGGTCTATAAAATATTTGGGTCATGTGGTAAAGGAGTAGCAACATCCTCGATGCAGATGCTAGTAATGTCGGTATAGGTGCTGTTTTGTCACAAGGGAAAGCAGAAGTAGTAATTGTGTATGGGAGTAGCGTGCTTTCCACCGCTAACCAGCACGATTGTGTCACTCGTAGAGAACTCCCGGCAGTAGTACATTTTTGTCACGTTGTTTCGGCTCCACCTATATAGCCGCTCGTTTACCGTGCGGACCTGATAGTGCAGCATTACAATTTTTGCTAAGAATGTATCAACCTTTGGGACAGATGGCGAGGTGGATTAAAAAGCTCCAGGAGTACTCTTACGATGTTACACACGGGAAGGGTACCGGTCATTGTAATGCTGATGCGTTGTTAAGGTTACCGTGCAAAGACCCATGGCCATGTGCTACGGTAGTGGCACGGTATAAATCGACCCTCCCTGACTCGCCGGGAAAGATGACGTCATTAAATTCAGCAATGCGGGAAAATGATGTACCGCCCATAGATCATGATCTTGGGATGATGAGGACCGAATGTATCCGATTGCAAAAAGACAAGCAGCTGAATCTGCTCAAAATGGTCAAGCGGGGACACAATTTATAAAATGGCGAGGGATCTTGATGAGATGGGACGCGAGGGTGCAGCGTCGTTGCCTTGCGGCAACAGTTGCTATTAGAAGTGCACTCAGAACAACGTATGCACTTGGGCCACCGTAAAACGTTGCTCATGCTGTAATCTACATATTTTTGGCCAAGAATGTCGAAAAATGTGCACGAGTGGGTAAATCGTTGTAAGTGTGCAAGAAGGAAACCTTCTTCCAAACCCATACATCCTCCCCTGCAGTCGATCGCAGTGTCAAGGGTAAACGAGCTAGTGGCTATGGGTATCCTGGATCCATTTCCTAAAACAGCAAGAGGAAATAAGTATTTGCTCATTAGGACGAAGTATTGCAATTTTTAGCCCGTCGCATGGCCAATACCAAAGCAAATGGCTGCTACTACAGCAGAAGCCTTTCTACGCGGCTATGTATTGGACAAAGGCCCCCTTGAGAAAATGCTTACAGGCCAGGTTCGAAATTTTTCTGATAATATGTTGAGAGATGTCTGTGATATCATGTACACCAATGAAATTCGAAATTCACTGTACCACCCTCAGTGTGACGGGCAAGTAGAGAGGCTTAACCGCACACTGTCCGCAATGTTGTGCCATGTTGTCACTGATGATCAGACAGACTGGGACTTGCACATCCCAGGAGTCCTATGGGCATACTGTAGAGCACGACACTTATCGACTGGGCTGTCCCCCTTCTTTTTGATGGACGGAAGAGACCCTGAGCCACCTATTGAGGACCAACTGGTGGCTCTCCCTGCGAAGCGGTTTCGTGGCCATCTTCCATCAGACTGCCACTAGAACGGCTGAGAAAAGCTCGTAAAGCCGCGATAGTGGAATCTGGCAAATCGCAATCAGCGAACGAATGCTTGCAAAAAATACGCAAACACCAGTACCCTTTGAGCAGGGAGATCGGGCCTGGTTACACTGTCCACAGGTCCAGGTAGGCCCTTCAGCCAAGCTGCACCGTCCCTGGCAGGGCCTGGTAGAAATTGACCATATTCTCTGCTCGCAAAGTGTACGCATCCAGATGAGAAGCCAGCAATGGGTGGTTAATCCAAGTCGCCTTAAACCAGCACAAGAGGTCTTTCAGGTTCAGAAAGGCCGGGTCCAGAGTCATCGTGACGAATGCTGGGGAGGAAGGCATCCTCCTCGGGGAAAAACTGACCCACCACTCTCTTGCCCTCTTTTCAGGAACGACCAGAATAAAGATTGCCGAGATGAGAGAGGCCAATGGAGTCATCCAAGGAGGCACCGAGGAGGAGAGTCACCAAGACCAATGTGTTACTCCGGCACATAGACATTGACGGCTTGTAATAGATGTGGGTAACGATGTTGTGTATTGGTTATCTTGTAACGTCCACGCTTAACAGAGTAGCCGACTTAAGGATTCAGTTTAGTTGACCATACCCATGGTACGGAGTGGTCGATTTGGGTTATAACACCTCCTCCTTGATTCAAGGGCCTATGTAATGCGTTACCCAGAGGTTAAATACAATTCTGTATTGAACACAAATGTTCTTCGGATGTTCAGTTTGGTCTTGTAGCTGATTGGCTTGCTTTTCTAGATGTTATTGAATCCTGCCATGACTCCTTTTGCCTTTGCTATCCTCACTTTCTAAGTATGCAGAATGCTTTACATTCATAATCTTGCTGCTTTCTAGTATTATTTCTCAATGTTCCCCCTTCCAAACACAATCGTCTTTGTCTTTTCCACGTTAATCCTCAGTGCTGCATCCTTTTCTGACGTATTCAACATATTAACACTTTTCTGCATCACTAGACAGATTTCTTCCATCAGAGATCGATGTCATCCAGGAATCTCATGTTATTATTCTTTCTTCTTGCACAGATATTTCTGTGCCATTGTCCTGAATGGCATCCATCACTCTTTCCAAGTACGTTGTTTGGTGATAGTGGATCTCCCTGTCTCATATCTATTGTTGTTGGGAACCATTCTATTTCCTGTCCAAACTTAATTCCTGACTTTGACCTTTCACTTATTTTCTGCAGAATCTGTCAGTCTTTTTCCAACTCCGTATGATCTTAATATTACCCACGTTATATCTTGCTTAGTCAAATGGAATGCTTTCTAAAAATCTATGCCATCCTATTTTCATTTTATTATTTTGCTTCCTCTGCTGTGAACCTTAACATTACAATTTCATGTACTGGGTTCCTATCTTTCCTCACTCTTATGTCTTTCTCACGCTTATGTCTTTCGTTTAGTCATTGTCCTATGTCAGTTCACTTCCCAAATATACACATTCCTTTCCATTCACAATCTTGCTGCTTTCTAGTGGAAGGACAGGGTGACACCTGCTGGCCTGGGAAGGGATGCACGGGTAAGGCCACAGAGGTAACAACCAATCAGGGAAGGAGGTGTCTCTGGGGCAAATTTAACAGATGGGGCTAGCCGAGATACTCCGGGAACCTACTTGAAGGTTCCACGAGAGGGCGTGGCCGGAGGCCAGGCCTAGGCACGCCTGGGGGGGATGTAAGGGGAAACGGACCCAGAACTCGGGGCTCGTGTGTGGGGTCCTGGGTCCTGGCGTGTCACTGTTCACCGACATCGCTCTCCGTTGTCTGTCCACGTGGAAGATCTCCTGCGTGGGTTCCATTGCTGTCGTCGTCACGCCGCCAGCCAGCGGTGGAGACGAGTGAGGGCGAGGGGACCACGCTGAGTGATCGGCTGTGCGTGTAGCCAGTAGAGGTGTTATTGCCTAGAGTATATTCAGTGGGAGGAAGAACCAGTGTTGGCCTGTGTTGTGCCCAGTGTGAGTGATAAAGAAGAAGTACCCTCTATACGACGTGTCGTGGAAGTCGCTCATTACACTATAATCACTTCTTTCTCAATGTGCTCCCCTCCAAACACCATCGTCTTTTTCCTTTCCAAATTAATCCTCAGTTCTGTATCCTTTCCTAACTTATTCAGCATATGAACACTGAATTGCCCTGAAAGGCATCCATCACTCTTTCCAAGTATATATTCAAATGTAAAAGTCAGAAAAACGAGGGTGGACTGTTGGGGTAACAGTTAACAACTGTTAGAAAAGGAAGGAAATGGGGTGAGCAAGCCTTTGAGAAAGGGAGCTCGAAGAATATAAAAGTGCAGAGCACAAGGGGATGTGATGGTTGGAGAGAAGACGAAGTAGTTCAAGCATCAAGAATCGAAGTCCAGTCCTAGGAATAGCGTTGTGTCCAAATTAAAGGCTCTTAGTAAAGCAAAAACGTGTGTTGGCATCACTACAACTGGCTTCAGAAGTGGGGTAAATTAAGATTGTCTCAGCCCAAGCTGACGAAGGAACCCACCGGCGATGTCCAATTACGAGGTCTTCTTCCAGAACGTCCCGGGCAAAGAGGACCCGGAGATCAACCTCGGGGACACAAAAGAGGCTATGGCGGCGCCAATGATGACAGAACAGGAGCAGCCACAGCAATCGGGGCTTCCACTCACCTGAATGCCGCTCATGACCCAAAGATGAGGGCAGCAGAGGGACGAATCCACCGCCTCACAGACGTGGTTTCCCAGCTCGTGGTGAAGCTCGCCGGAAAGGAGGGGAGACCAGGAGCGGCGTAGATGGCAGTGGGAGAACCGGTGGTCGGAGCCATCGAGCCAACTGCTCTGATGGCTGCATAGCCAGGGACGCTCGGAGCAGAGACGGCGGCCGGGGCACCATCTCCAGAGACAGCGCCGGTGGTGCGCGAGAGGGCCTCGCCGACCGGAGTCGGTCAAAAAGTTTGTTGCAGCAGCAGGCGACTGGGGAGCGTTCATCAGGTGGTTCGAGGCTGCATACCAGGCATCGGACTGGATGGAGAAATAGGCGTTAAAGGCACTACCCACGACCTTAAATAATGAAGGCCACGCTGCAAGCAGCCTACCACGAGATGGCTGAAGTCTTCAACCCGCCATCCAACGTGAAGAGAAAGTTCCATCAGCGCAAGCGGGAGGAAGCAGAGTTGCCCCTTGCCTACTGTAGCACTCTAATGGCACTCAGGCAGGCGGTTAAACCTTTGCTGGATGAAGCGGCGTTGGATTTGTTAGTGATGGAGAGAATGCTAGCCCATGATCACGAGATGGGAATTGTAATGCCCTTAGTGGAGGAGGAAATACAGACCTCGAGTGGTGGCACTTATAGATGTCCCAGGGAATGGTGTCTGCACCTCCTGCCTAAGCTACTAAACAAGGGTCACTATCGTCGGGGCCCCGCCCACGGTGCCTGGTGGCACCAACATCCGTGGGAGGCAAGTTGACGTGGGAAATCCACGCAAATAAGTTATTGCACCTGGGATGTTGCAAAACACTCCTGATCCTCAAGTGGAATTATTATTGGCCGCGCATGTCTGCAGATGTTAACGACTAAGTCGCAGGGTGCACAGAGTGCACACGCCAAAAACCGCCAGCGCACAACTCACAGCCTCCCTTGCAATCCATCATTGTCTCCAAAGTCAACGAATTGGTTGCGCTCGATATTCTAGGGCTGCTTACATGCTCATCCAGGTGAAATACATTTCACCTGGTAGGGGTAGAATACCTAACAAGGTGGCCGATGGCATTGCTACTGCCCGACCAAACAGCAGCTTCAATTACTGATGCCTTCCTTCGTGGGAATGTGATGGATAAAGGACCTCCTGAGCAGCTATTCACTAATCAGGGAAAACAAATTCTTCTTAACTCCTTCTTAAAGAAGTATGCGGGACACTAGGCACAAAGAAAGTGTGTACTTCCCCATACCATCCCCAAACGGATAGTATGGTGGAATGGTTAAACAGGACCCTAACATCTACACTCTACCAAGTTGTTAATGAGATACAAACCGACTGGGATATTTACATTCACAGGGGTATTCGCAGTTTACAGACTAGCGCCACATGCCTGCACGGGGTTTCCCCCTTCTACCTCATGTACGACAGAAACACAGCTGGGTACTGCTCCAAAAAGCGCATCAGGTCAGCCGGTGTCCTTAAAGGTCTCGATGAAGCGACTGCATGAAGCACGGACAGCGGCAATGGCAAACACCTCGAATGCCCAGGCAGCAAATGAGCGTCACAAAATGCCAGAAAATCGCACACTCCCATGATCAGTTGGCGAGAAGGCGTGGCTGCATTGTCCACAGGTCTCACTACATGTCTTCCCTAAATTGCATCGATGCTGGCAGGGTCCTGTATAAATAATTTAAGCAATATACGGCCGCAATTTGTATATGTGTAATCGGGATGTCGTCGTTGGTACATTCACCCGTCATGCCTAAACCCATATTTCCATCATCATCCGAGGCACCTAATCCCCATGCCCTGTTTCGCCGGAGTCTGGAGTGTCCGACAAGCCGCTGCAGCCACCAGCAGCACCAGGATCACAAGTGAATGACTCCGTACCACCCACAGGGCCGAGTATGACCCAGGTCGCATTGGAGCAGGACTCTGCAGCGGATGCCGGGCCGGCGACAAGATCCCGTGCAAAATGCACAAGACGGCGCTGACGATGGACTGGTAGGCGTGGCAGACTATTACAACCCTTGTTCCTATAATTCTATTTTGGTTATTGTTCCTAAATGTGGGGAGGTGAAATGTCTGCGATGATAGAAAAAAAACGTAATTACACTTGTTTATTGCCACACTTTCAACACAAATGTTGTATGTGACACATTAGGAATGGATCACTCTTTTAATTATATCCTTGTGCAGCAAGGGAGTAAAGTGTGGTTCTGTGAAGGTCCTGACGTGCTGTGCAGTGCATCAATGCATGTGTGTACAGCAGCATGTGATGACTGAGTCGGGCCTGTAGGTGGCTGGCAGGGTTAATGAATAACCGCACGTGTAAACCAGCCACATGGTTAATGGCGTCTCGGAAGAATTGCTGCGTGTAATACACGTGTTGTTGCATTTGACAGAGTGACGGTGCTGTTCTTCACAAGATTAATATTAACCACAATAAATAAATGTGCTTGCCCTCGATTTGGAGCACCTGCCCACGTCCTTCATTTCGAGTGTGCAACATGTATATAAATACCACCGCGTTCTGTGTTAAAATCTACGTGGGCTCCTCATCCTCTGTAGGTCGTTAATTACCTAAAGTTAGCCAGGATGGCTTGGTTTTTTTTCAAGTGGGGGATGGGGGTGATGTTATGACCGAAAAATTACCCCAAGCCATATGCAGCCTAACGGATATTGAAAAATAAACAAAGGTCTCCGATTGGAAGAAAGAGGCCTCCATGGTGATTGGTCGGGAGGCAGACTTTTAAAGGGATTGGGAAATAAGGGTTGAACGGGAAAACATAAAGGGTCTATTAAAGGGAACGGACAGGGATTGGTTCAAGGTAAAAACAAGGACAAGAAGGTTCGAGAAAGGAGGCTGAGGGATATATAAGTGGATAGCAAGAGGAGTGGGGACACTCGGAGGAAGATACAAGCAGGAATACAAGAACGAACCCTAGGGTCCCTCATTGTGGAAGTCGTTTGTAGGGTTCCTTATTGTGTAAACTTTAAATAAAAGTGGCTATTCTCATTACCTTGTCGACGGAGTCGTTACACAGACATCATGAGAGGGCATGATCAACAACAATGACCACTGTTTGCCACTAAGTGGCAGTCACCTCACCACGACACTTATGTCAGGCGAGGTGCACTCAGCTTGTGGTTGTGCGATCATACACGCCATTTATCACAAACATTACCACATCTGTTACATCTGTAGTGCTGAACTTTACGCGGCCAGCTTCTTTTTTTTCTGTCGTCACTTTATTTTATCCAACTCAGCACATTTCGCCACCATTCTCCAGCGCGTTCTCCGCTCGCCGCGCTCCGCCGGCCTCGCTCTCTTCGTTCCTCCCTCTCTCTCTCCCGACTCCCCTCTCTATTTCTCCGTCCCACTCCAGCCGTCGCTCTCTCTCGGCTTCTCCGTCTCACTCCGACTGTCGCTCTCGTTCGGCTTCTCCGTCTCTACTGCTACCCTATACATCTTCTTCTACTCCACACTTCTTCTTCTACTCCACTGCTACTCTACACTTATTCTTCTTCTGCTCCAACCGTCTCCGTCCAGCTCCCAGCACAACTCCCCGTCTCACTCTGACCCTCCCGTATTTATCCCCGTCCCTATTAATTTCCAATGAATTACTGGCGTCCCCCCCCAACGCCCCGCGCCCCCAGCCCCCGACGCCACCTGTCCCTATTCCCAGACTTAAAGGCGCCACCCTGTCCCTGACAACAACAACCGGCCAATCACTGTCCTGCATCCATAATTGCCTAACGGGCCTGTCTGCGTCTCCCCCGTTGTCCCCCAGCAACACCAGCATGTCCTGATACGACCCCACTGTTCCCAGCCCGCACGTGTTTACAATTACCCCCCTTGGCGCGCGTTAAACCACTACACATTTACATATTCCTTCAAATAGTCACCCAATATACGTTTAATATATCTGTAATATATAGTAATTGTACGCTGCAGGGAATTTGGTAATTAACCTTGATTTGCGTTTGTACAATATATTCGATTTTTCATGATTTTTTTTCTTCTAATTTTTGAAATATTTTATTTGTTTTGTCATGTTGATGACTCCGGTGACTCTTGCAAATGAGACACTGTGGATCTTTAAGCCACAGGGCGAAGCCCTGTCCTGACCTCGAACCTTTGTTTGGACCCCTGAAGCAGCTCAGTTGATCTTACCCAGTGTTCTTCCCAGGAGATGCCGGCGCATACGGGGCAGGAAAGCCGGCACTCTAGTGAAGCTGAGAAGATGGGCTAATCGCCACACACTTCCCAGTATCTTGGTAGCCAATGTTCAGTCCCTTGAGAATAAGCTGAATGAGCTTAGATCGAGAATCTCCTACGAACGAGATGTGAAAGACTTCAATGTCCTATGTTTGAATTAACACATGCTCTCTCCACTGGTGCTGGACCAAGCGATTCAGCCTGCTGTATTTTCCATTGAACGGGGTAAAAGGACAAAGGAGGAGGAGTATGCGTCATGATTAACAACTCTTGGTGTGACCACAGTAATGTGGAGTACCTGACAATAAAATGCCGACCCCACTATCTCCCGTGGGAATTTTCTTCTGTTATCCTCACGGCTGTATAGACCCCCCCCCCCCCCCCCCCAATAGGCCGACACCACTCAAGCTCTCAAGGATTTAAACAGGATTGTCTTAATAAACTGGAAGCCGCACACCCAGAAGCCGCATTCATTTTGGCTGGGGATTTTAACATAACAAATGTAAGGACCGTTTTACCAAAATTTCACAAGCACATCAAATGCAATACGTGCTTAGACCAGACTTTGGACCACTGATATTCTCCCTTCCGGGTTGGATACAAAGCCCTCCCCTGCCCACCGTTCGGCAAACCAGATCACGCCTCTGTCCTGCTCCTACCCATGACCAAATGACTATCGCCCTGTCGCACTCACTGTAGTCATCGTGAAGTGCTTGGAGTGGTTAGTCAAGGACCATATTAGTTTCACCTTACCCGACACTCTAGACCCACTACAATTTGCATGCCGCCCCAACAGATCCACGGACGACGCAATCGCCACTGTGCTATACACCGGCCTGTCCCACCTTGACAAGAGGAATCGTTAAGTGAGAATGTGGTTCATCGACTACAGCTCAGCTTTCAACACCATAGTGCCCTCCAAGCTCGTCACTAAGCTCAGGGCGCTCTCCCCATGCAACTGGGTTCTGGACTTTTTGATGGGTCGACCGCAGGTGGTCAGGGTAGGCAAAAACACCTTCGCCACGCTGATCCTCAACACAGGGCCTCCCCAGGGGTGCGTGCTCAGACCCCTCTTGTACTCTTTGTTCAGTCACAACTTCGTGGTCACGCACTACTCCAACTCAATTATCAAGTTTGCTGACGACATTACAGTGGTAGGCCTGATCACCAACAGTGGAGAGGGTCAAAAGCTTCAAATTCCTGGGCATGCATATCACTGAGGACCTGACATGGTCCCATCACATTGACACTGTGGTGAAGAAGATGCAACAGCGCCTCTTCAACCTCAAGCGACTGAAGAAATTCCGCATGGATACAAAGACCCTCATGAACTTCCACAGATACACCATTTAGAGCATTCTGTCTGGTTGTATCACCGCCTGGTATGGCAACTCCACCGCCCTCGATCGCAAGGCTCTACAGAGGGTGGTGCAGTCAGCCCAACGTACCACCGGGGGCACGCTGCCTGCCCTTCAGGACATTTACACCACTCGGTGTTGTAGGAAGGCCAGGAAGATCATTAAGGACCTCAGCCACACAAGCCACTGGACGTGTTCCAATGAACATGTTCCAGTTTACTGGAACACGTACACCAAACTCTCAAGATGAATGGATATTCAGACTACACAATCCGTAAAGCCATCTCCCCAACCGTTAGAAAAAACACATCTGAGGACCCAATCAAAACCATCACCTTGCCATACATAGCAGGGATCACCAAAAATATTTGCAAAATCATGAGCAAACACAAGATCTAGGTTCGATTTAACACAGTACATAACATTCGTGATCTGATCCCATCTGTGAAGGATGTGATCCCTGACATGCAATACCCCGGTATCTACAAACTAAGCTGTGTCTGCAGCAGCAATTACATTTTGGAAACGAAGCGACATGTCTCGGACCGTGTTCGTGAACATGAGGCAGATCTGAAACACGGTATGACCAATACCTCGGCCGTGGCTGATCAATGTTTAATTGCGGTGGGCTCACACGAAATTGATTTCTCTAAGACGAAGGTACTTTGCAAACCCACTGGCTATCAACAAAGAATCGCTCATTAAGTCATACATATGTAGAGGAGAGAAATACGTGGTGCGCACAGTTAAGTGGGTGCAATGGAGGGCAAACAGGTGTGCGCGTTGCAACATGAGGTTTGCACCAACAAACCGAAAGTAGTTAAGGGGAGAAGCGGGTGCCACTGAGGGCAAACAGGTGTGCGCGTTGCCACATGAGGTTTGCACCGACAAACCGACAGTAATTAAGGGGATAAGCAGGTGCAACCAAGGTCGAACAGGTGCTACGCTGTGACCGGAGGTTGGCGCCTAGGAGACGGGAGATGGGGGGTGATGATAAGAGACGAATGGGACAACTGGCGCCGACCCGGCGGCAGCTTAAGTGGAAGCACGTGAGGACTCGGGATGAGCAGGGGGATATAAGCGGGAGTGTGTGTGAGCGAGGGGAGTTGTTACCGGGAACCAAGAGTGAAGACATCTCGCCACTGCCGCTCCAGCCGTCAACGGGACCTCAACCCTCACGCTGTCGCCGGGTGGGTGCTGGCTGAAACCCCCGCACGGGACAGACGGGTGAGCGGGTCTGAGGTAGCGTAGGTGAGGGCAGCGGTGAAGATGCGAAGTTGCTGTGTGCAGAGTCGCTGAGTGCAGAGCTGCTGTGTGTGAAGTCGCTGTGTGCGGAGTCGCCGAGTACGAAGACGCTGTGTGTGGAGTCACTGAATGCGAAGACGCAGTGTGCGGCGTCACTAAGAACAGAGCTGCTTAGTGCAGGATAAGAGCGGGGGGAAAGTTAAGTATATGTGACCATACAGATAGTTAGAGGAGTGCCTATAACTGGCGCAAGAACAGGTGAATAAAGTGTAAGCAGGTGACTTGTTACAACGTGTCGGTGTGAGTTCTTTTTGAAGACACTACACATACATAAAGACACAGACACAATTTCAACCGAGAAGATGGGTAAAAACTGAGTAATCTTTCGAAGGACGTTATTAACCAGTTTAAGTCATAACTGGCTTTGTTGTTCCCATCCTACCACCTTCCGATGTTAGGTGTTATTTTCGGCTCTCTGATTTTACGTTAACAGGTTACATTTGTCACACTAACACAGCCACCTCACGTGCCAACCTCCAGGTTGCTGCTCTGCGATCTCCCATAAGCATGCTAATTTTTACCTGGCAGCCCCTTTGATTGGTGGAAAGCCCACCACCGTCGCGGTCGCTGCCCACCACTTACATTAACATTGGCTGCTGACCTTTGAGCTACGCCCATTTCAAACTTTTATAAACAGTTTGATTTGAGAAGCTAACCCTCTTTTCCTGATGACGACCGCTTGTGTTGCGATGGAAACATCGTAGTTTTTTGTTATTTTCTTTGAACCTATCTACGTGACTTTACCCAAAGACCCAAATGATACTATGCTCTTGTCTAAACGATGCGTGATAATTGGTTTTTTACCCTTCTATCTGGCAACAAAACTGACA
>CM025615.2:2626781-2643295 GCA_014621495.2 Entosphenus tridentatus
TGGTCCAACCCATGTGAGACCAGGCTCTAAGGAAAGCTGTCTCGGGTGTGGACCAATCAACTTCAAGGACAGTGCACATTATCAGAGTTATGTCTTTTGTTTGTATTATGACTGCAGGTATTGCGGTCTATGCAAACATGACTCCTTGTAAAAAGGTGTCAGTTTTGTTGCCAGATAGAAGGGTAAAAAACCAATTATCATATTTTTACTGGCAAATGAGGTTCCCATAGTGTAAACGATGCGTGTTGGATGATCGCCACACTCACGTGATCGTGTACTTAAACGCACTTTTCGCCGGATTGCACTCTATATTTTCTGTTTTCATTACTGTAGTTGTTAATCATGAAAAATGTATATACGTGCAGTATTTTCATTTTTTTTGTATTGTATAATGTACTGTATTAAATATTGCTACTGAAATCAAGCATCGTTACTTTTTTTTGTCATGCACATGGTGCCAATCGCCTGACTTGAACGGTTTTGCTGATTTCGCCGGATTCGCTCCGGACCGCCAGATAATGTTGGAAGCCAGATTATCGCGTCCCGGATAACACTGGTCAACACACTTTTTCTGGCATAAGGTATTCCAACGGTTTTAAGGTGATTTTGGGGTGCTGATTCCAAATCTGGCATCAGTTTTTGTCTATCACATCAGGTTTTTGAGATATCAAATATTGCATTTTCAATCAAAACTGCAGAAGAAAAATATTAAATAAATGTGGATATCTACATAAAATTATATTATAAACACGCTATCCTAAAAATACAGCACCATATTTTAACACTAAAACAGTCACTGACTCGCAACAACTTGCAATCATAAGTGACAGAGTTAATTTCGGGTAAAATCAATTAAATGGGGTATGCCGATAGCATAAAATGAGATGTGATAGAGCAAATCTGAGATCAGATTTGGAATCAGCACCCTGAAATTAGTGTAAAACAGCTGCAAAAGTCCAGGCCAGAAAAAAATGTTTTTTTTGTTGACCAATGTAATCGATAGTCAACTGTATATACACAGTAACCACAGTGGCCTTTCACCACTGGGTGGCGGTGACAGTGCCTGGATCCTTGTATCAGGCTGTGTGCACGTTGAAGCCCCGTAAAGCGTCAAAGGTTCACAGGCAGGTCCGGAGCGCAGCCTTGCTCCCCCTCCATGAATCCCAAATGGGAAACGCAAATGGGAGAAACTCAGAGTCACGGGGAGGCAGCGAAGAAGACACTGGAACATGAGTCGAGACCCTCTTGAGAGTCACCGGGACAAAGCGAGGTGATGTGTCTGTACACGTGCAAACGTGGGGTCACGGAGAAGTCACGGAGACAGGACACGCAAACAGGGTCGAGGTGAGAGAGATTAATGTGGATTACCCCTGACAAGATGTCTGCACGCACAGACGGGAGCGCCGTGCTCGGAGTGTGGGCAGCGCAAATATATTTATTATTAAAATCACGGTTGCTGAGGACAAACCCGGCCAGCAACATACATCACTATTAATCAGGCGAGACTGCAATGGTGATGAGACACTTCGTTGAAGCCACATCCACAGTTTGCTCGTGTTGGTTGAACCAATGCTGATTAAATTATATACTACCAGAGAAGGACATGTGGCTTATGGGATGTGCAAAAATATGTCATTTATGTGGAGGGAGAGCTGTGTAAAGGAGTCAAATTGCCTGCATGTTTAATGGCTAAGAGATTACACGTTTCATTAATTGAGCAAGGTTATTATAAGAACTGGGGAAAGAGACGATGGTGGGAGGAGTGAATTCCATAGCGGAGCCGTGTGAGGGGAGAAGCGGCAAGAGAAGCGAGGTGACATGCAGTGTGTTGAGTGGGTGGGTGAGTGGGTAGGTGAGTGAGTGGGTGGGTGAGTGGGTGGGTGAGTGGGTAGGTGAGTGAGTGAGTGGGTGAGTAAGTGGGTGGGTGAATCGGTCGTTGAGTCGGTGGGCGGGCGGGCTGGAGAGTGGATAGCTGAGTGGGTAAGTCAGTGCGCGAGTCCTATGGTGATCTACGGTGTAGTATTGTTGGACAAAGTTCGAATGAGACGAAGGAGGGGCAGGGGAGACGGAGGGTGAGAGGGAGGAGGGCGAGGAGGAGGGGCGAGTGGTTGAGGTTACGACTGAGCACGCAGAGTCCCGCGTCTCTCCTCCTCGGGGCTAAATGATGAAGATGGACTCGAAGAGTCTTCCTCCATCTCGGATCTTCAGGTCGTGGCTTCTCATCTCGCTCCTCGCTCTCAGCGCCCTCGTTGTCTTCGTGATGAACGTGAGAACGTCTCCTGCTCCGCCTCACCGTGCACTTGGTGCCCTCCGTGCTCGTTGCGATTGTTGCGTGGCGTCGCGCAGCGTTATCGCCGTGTTTGGCGTCTAATCGAGTTTGTTGCGATATATCGCCATGGTGTGAGGCAGTAGAACCTTGCTCTGGTTGTGAGTCCACGGATCTGGGCCACTCTCCACACTCACCAGACACCTACCGATACTCACCACCTGACACTCACCAGATGACACCATTGGAACCTCATTTGCCAGTAGAAAAATATGATAATTGGTTTTTTACCTTTTTATCTAGGGTAAAAGAACAATTATCAATTATCACTCACTAGATGCTCACCTGACATCACTGCCAGTCACCCAAACCACTCACCTAACATGTAACCCTCACTAGACACCACTCACCAGACACATCACCATTCACGCGCTCCCACGACACCACTAACCCGTCATCCATCTGAACCACGGCAGACACACCTGACCCCTCACCACTCGCTTGGTAATCAACAGACACGACTTTGTTCACACCACGCTCATCTCCTGAAACTCAGCAGACATCTCCCCACGAGTCACGTGGCACTCGCCAGCTTCTTTATTCACACACACTTACCAGACCAACTAACGAAACACTCACCACACCAATACACCCATGACAAATCAAGAATTTGAACTACTATACCACACCGCTACACTACACCACACCACCACGACACCACTGAACCGAATCATTGCACCATTACAATACAAACTACACCATTGCTGTAAACTACAATATTTCACCACACTACGTAATACGATTCCATCACACTACACCAAACCACTACACCACATCACCACACGAATACTCTACATCACTACACTACACCGTAACAGTATACTGTACACCACTGCTGTAGAGTAAGTCTTCGTTTAAAGCGGTAGATGCGTTGCTGAACAGTGCCGCGTTAAGCGAAAAACGTGTTAAGCGACAAAAATTCCCCACGAATAATGTAACGATAAAGTTTGACAAGATACGACATACGCACACACAGTGAGATGGCGGGATTAGTAACTGAGGGTACGTCGCCGCGTAACTATCATTCCGTGTACTATATTGTGAGGCTCAGCCGTGCAGGTAAACAAAGTAGTTCATCATCGATCGCTCAGAAACCGTCTTATCATGGGTTGGTTCCACGTTACAACCGGTTTGTTCCGCGTTGTGAAAAAAGGTGTTTCCTCATGGAAGAACCGCGTTATAGCGAAACTCGGTGTGTGAACATGCGTTCAGCAAAGACTTACCATGTACCATTGAATTACACGACTTAACCCAATACCACACAACTATAAGACGCCGCTAAACTATACTGGCACTTGCTCACTTATTATTCCCTCATTCACTCACTCATTCCTCCTGCATTCACTTATTCATCTCTCAGTCAATCACTCATCCATTTCTGTCATTCGTTTAATTCACTCATTTATCCCTCAGTCACTCATTCTTTCATGTATGCATTATTTTCTCATTCTCTCATTCATGCTACATTCACTTGATATTTCCTCCGTTATTCAATTACTGTTCTGCCTCACGGCAGGTGTTTTGCTCCATGCGGGAGTGGGGGTCTGAGTACACAGAAATTTCCTGTTTTGAGGGTGAGTTTGGTCACGTGAACGAGAAGATACGATTTGACAGCCTTTCAACCACGAGGCTGGGGTTCCGCCATTACACAGAATTAAAAATGGCGGCACACATCGCGTCCCAGTGAAGCCAGCTGTAATTGTCCATTGTGGAACTTTAAGAAGCATTGTCTGTAAGTTCGTTATGTTCTTATAATACTGGGAATGTTATGTTATAATGACCATTATAATGCTGTAAATGCCTTTATAATGCTGGTAAATTGTTATGATAAATACGAGGCCTAGTTAACAACGAAGCCTGCAACTTGCTTTATTGTGAATGTTACTTGTAATCGAATAAGTCGAGTCAAACTTGTACTCAAGTAACTATAATGCGATCTTGAAAGCAAGGATGACGAAATATCTCATCCACAATTTAATGTTATGTGTAATACTGTACATCTGGGGTGCAGTGTGATGATTACACGATGTGCCTTTATTTAACACAGCAGCTTATTCTCTTGTATAGCTATTCAGTACTAATCTAGGTGCCTGGTCGATCCAGGATCTATTGTTGAGTTCAGGTTATCTAAGGCAATGTTATGATGATGTAGTGTTCAGTCATTTTATTGATATTGCCAAGTATTAACATACGCTGTATTTGTGCTGTGTTTTTCCATCAGTTTTACCTCGTTCAATTCAATAAATGACGTTTGGAGTCGGATGTTCACCCTGGCTCTGAGGGTTTATTGGATGCGAGGTTAACTACTTGAATAGCGGTGCAACGAAGCGCACAGCGAGGCCGAGACAATTACTAATTCCTCTCATTCACTGACTCAATTATCTCATATTCTTCATTTAGTCATGCTTTCATGTGCATGCACTGCCTCCCAGGTGTCCCTGAGCCTCCCTCCCCTGCAAAAGCCTCCCCGCCATGCAAGGCCCGAACCAGGCCCCAGAAGTCCCACCACGGAGCCACATGACCCCGAGATGGACGACCTGCAGCAGCTCCTCCGGTGGCCGAGCCTGCCCGCCATGTCCTCGTTCAACTTCCAGTCGTCCACCAGCCCCGCGGCCACGAGCTACCGGCTGCTGGGCGGAACACGCAACTTCACGGTGGGTGACACGCTGCGCCTCGCCGTGCAGGCCAGAGACTACCACGGCAGGGACAAGCGGTACGGCGGAGACTACTTTCGCATCAAAGTCTACTCAGACAAGCTCCGGGCGGGCGCGTTTGGCTCAGTGCTGGACCACGACAACGGCTCGTACACGGCGAGCGTTGTGCTGCCATGGCCAGGCGAGGCCCTCGTGGATGTCAAGCTGGTTCACTCGAGTGAGGCCGTGCACATCATCAGCCGCCTGCGCGACTCGGTGCCCCACAAGATCTTCTTTACCGGCTACTTCGAGAAGGAAGGAGCGAGAGGCGAGGCCACCGAGTGCAACGCGGTGCCGCGCTTAATGATGAAGTCCAGGATGTGCGAGTACAGAGACGCGGCGACAGGACACATGTGGTTCTGCAAGAAGCCCAGGACACTGCCCTGCGACTCGCTGCGATTTCACTCGAACAGAGGGTTCAGAAACATTCTCACAAAGGAAGATGAGCGGTTCTTCAGAAAGTAAGAGCAGACTTCTCCCTTCTCCTGTTTGACAAACTCCCCCATGCGTTTCACGTGATAGTTGTAGCAACAAAATGATGAGTTCAGATCAATAGTAAAGCAGTAAATCGGTTTGCATGACTGACGAGCCCAATCCTGACAGCACAGCATTTTCTACGACTGCATTTTGACTAAACGAGTTGGTAATGTAAACAATAATATGGCCACATTTAGCTCCTGAGCTGGGGTCTGGACAAGGCTGAGTGCATTGTACAAGCAATGTAGTAATCCCATGATTCGTTCACAAGGCATGATGGGAGTTGTGCCTTCCTGCTGTTTGTGAGGAAACCTTTTCATGTTATTGAATCTGTTTGCTTCCAGCCAAACAGAAAGTGTTTCATTTGAAGTATGGCTGACGAGACCAATCCTAGCTACACAGCAATTTCCACAATTTATAAATGCATGGACTGAGTCTTAACTTACACGTTACCTGCTGGTGTGGCATCCCATCTGCCTGGGCCATTCCCCACCCATTCTTTTTTGTGCGTTGTTCCTGGGTGATGCAGCGAAGTCTCAAAGGTGAGAATCAGCGGAGATCCAAGTCAAATCAAGGTGTTGTCGTCGTCATCACTGCACAACCTCAGTGAGTGTTGAGCACTTCATGTCCCACGCAGCCTTAACTGGACATGTCTAGAGTGTGGCCAGGCCTGCTTAGTTGGGCCAGAGTACAGAAAAGATTTTCAAGATTCTCGGGCAGGCAACGAGTGTAATACGATAAAAATGTTGTAAGAAAAAATATATATTGAGTTTAAGTCTTCTTGGTTCTTTCGGTAAAGTCACATAGAAGGCAAATAATACAATTTAAAAAATACAACATAATAAAATAATTCTCACGACGTTTCGTGATAATTATTTCCTTTGTCAAGGCGCTCTTCCCCCTCCCACCCAGCTTAAATATACGCTTCCAAGCCTGGTGGTGTTCATTCAGACACTGTCTTTCCGACAGACCTGTTCTTCACCTGAGGACGGCTGCTTGCGTTGTGGCCGAAACGTCGTGAGAATTATTTTATTATGTTTTATTTTTATTATTTTATTATTTCCCTTCTACGTGATTTTACCGAAAAAACCAAGAAGATGAATCCCTGCAGTCACGAAAGCTTTAAATCGAAATTGAGTTAAAGTCAATACGGGTGTCACGGTGAGTTTGATTTGTAAGATTTCTCAGAATTATAAATTTTAAAAAAGTGATGACATTGGGTGTTTGTGTATGTGTGCTTCTCAGCAGCCGGCCTTGGGTCGTGCATGCCAGGCCACCCCGTGCCCTCTCTGAGTGGCTTCTACCTCAACGATGAGTGGGTGTCGCTGTCCTGCAGGGCGCGACCCTTCCGGGCCCCTCAAGACCTAGCCACATGTCTGCACGAAAAGAGGCTCTACATGTACGGGGACTCCACCATCCGCCAATGGTTTCAGCACCTCACCGCGCACGTGCCAGGTATGAAAACCTCACCATCAGCATGAACCCCTCATCATCCTATTGCTTTATCTGCTCAATTTGCCTCATGCGTAGGGAGCAACATTGGTCTCCAATACCCCCTTTCAACTGCCACAGCCAAGCCGAGTCAGAGCGAGGCCCTCACGGTATAAGCCAGAACCAAACCGCGCTATGCTGACCCCCCAAGACATCTGACTCTGGCTCGAGACCAAGTATGGCAAGGGGTGGGGCTCATTCAGTGGTGCGCCAGTGGCACGGCTCGGCTTCTACAGTAGAAAAGCAACTTGGTCCTTTTTGAGCCACGTCGGTATGACTCATTGTGGCTCAGTTGGAGAGTGGGAAATGCTTTAATCGAAGACATGGCAGGAATTTACTCTGAAGTCAGATGCCAGATTATCATTCATGGAATTGGTCAAATATCCCAATCTAGCAGGAATTTCCTACGAATGTCTGGAGAAATTATGCAGTCTTCCTGGGTCTCTCATTTCCTGTGCAGCCACTTTGCTAATACCACTGTGTCTCGGCCTCGCTGTGTGCTGCGTTGCACCACTATCCGAGTAGATAACCTTGCATTCAATAAACCTTCAGAGCCAGGGTGAACATTCGACTCCAAACTTATTTAATGAATTGAACGAGGTAAAACTGATGGAAAAATACAGCACAAATACAGCATCTGTTAATACTTGGAAATATCAATACAATGGATGAACACTACATCATCATAACATTGTCTTAGATAACATGAAACTCAATAACACATCCTGGACGGACCAGGCACTCACATTAGTACTGAACAGCTATACAAGAGCATAAGCTACTGTGTTAAATAAGGGCACATTGTGTAATCACCATGCTGCAGCCTAAATTACAGCACTACACAACACTAAACTGTGGATGAGAGATTTCGTCATCCTTGCTCTCAAGATCGCTTTAAGGTTACATGGGTACAAGCCTGACTCGACTTATTCAATTTCAAGTAACATTCACAAGGTGAGTGGCAGGCTTCGTTGTTAACTAGGCCTCATATTTAACATAACAATTTAACATGATTATAAAGGCATTTACAGCATTATAATGGTCATTCTAACATTATAACAGCATTCCCAGTATTATAAGAACATAAACAAACTTACAGACAATGCTTTTTAAAGTCCCACAATGAACAGATACATCTGTCTTCACGGAGACGTTATTTGTGCCTCCATTTTGTACTCTGTGTAATGGCTGATACCCTCCACGTGGTTGAGAGGATGTCCACTCGTAACTTCCTGGTCACGTGACCAAACTCAACCTCTAAACAGGAAATTCCTGTATACACACACCCCCACTCCTGCCGTGAGGCAGAACACCTGCCGTGAGGCAGAACAGACTGGGTTCAGGAACATCTGACAGCAGTAGTCCTCCACTTTTGACGATCATCATTATCATCATCACATGCAATCTGTTGCTGATGCCTCTATGTCATTCCTCTGTCTTCTGACCCAATGCCATCTTTGATTGTAATGTTAAAGTGTTAGTTTCATGGGTAACGGGCATTATTATAGTTACTATCATTGTAGGTCGAGTGACCAGCTCTTGTAGCCCAGGCTTTGTGATGAAGCCTCATTGCAGATGATTGGTATAAGAGTGTGTAGGTAACTGTGCTTTGGAATGAATCAAACACAGACAGCTCTTCGAGTCATTATTTGACAAAATCTGTGGAAGTAGGAACCCGCCACAACATGAAACAGCCAAACAAATTGTCACGTGTATAAACATCTAACATGCCTATTATTGTTGTTTCAGCTCACTGGTAAGTTTAACAACAATTCCCACAACCAAATTCAACAATTAGAAAATACGTTTTCCCTTGAGACTACTTTAGGAATCATCAAAACAAGATCTAGAAAGACAGAGCAACAATTCAGAAACTCAGAATTACTATTAATATACGACCTGGGCTGTCCTGCACAGCCCAGAACATACACTGATGTTGCATTAATAAGTATGGGAATTATGTCGTCGTAACATGAGCAAAGTACCACTATGACTCGCCTGCCATTCTCAGACATGCAGTTCATCGACATCAACGCGCCCACGGTGCTGGGCCCGCTCATGTCGGCGAGCGTGGCCGCCAAGACGTTCCTGCTCTTCCGCTCACAGGGCCTCCCCTTCCTCACACAGCACGGGCCCGTGGCCGCCCTGCACTACGTGGCCAACGAGATCGACGGCCTAACTGGTCAGAAGCCTCTTACCTATGCCTATCACTCTCCTCGCTTCCCTACCCCAGGCTCCATACTCTCCTTCAAATAGATGTAGTGTTTTATTTCCTTTTTACATTTGCACATCCAAGCCAAGCGAGTTTTGTCTATCCGTTTTCTTATTTGTTCATGTCTGTGTTCCTGTGAGAATACAAACTGGCACTTTTAGTAGTCAGTCGAAAACTAGATTCATAATAAAATTACAGGCAGTCTTAGGTATACAACTAAATAAGATGAACAGGAACGGGGGAGATAAATGGGTGTAAAGTGATCTGGTCAGGGAAATTCAGACAAAAAGAGTGCAGAAAATAGACATGGAAGGCACTGGATGGAAAACATACGAATATTATAGATCTGGTAATGATCGACATATAGATCTGGTAATGATTTATGTGAAATTGGATCAATAACATCTGGAGAAGCAAAAAAAATCAGCTACAAGAACAAACTGAACATCTAAAGAACATGCCTGTTCAGTACAGCATTGTATTGCTTGCGAGACTTGGACATTTAAAAAGACTAACAGAGATAAGTTATTGGTATTCAATATGTATTGCTATAGAAGCATACCGCACCTAAACTGGACCCAAAGTGTGCCCAACATAGGAGTAAGCAAAAGGTTGCACATTGAAAAATATGTAATCCAGGCAGTCATGAGAAGGAAATTGGAACTATTTGGACACACATGGAGGATGGACAACAACAGGACAATTAAAAGTGTCTTGTTTGGAAAAATGGAAGGAACAAGACCTAACAGAGAATGGCTTGACAACGACATTAAAGATTGGTGCTAGAAAGCTGTGCACTACTTGAGCATATTGGCACAAGAGAGGGAAGTGGAAAAAAATACGAAATGTGCAGTGGATATATCCAGGCTATCTGCCCATGGATCGTGATGATGATAGGGAAATATGGTTTGATTTACAATGATCTGATATACGACGGGTTTTCCAAGAACACATTTTGTTGTAAAAGTGGGCACCACCTGTATATTACCTCACTGCAGGTTTTTCTGAATCAAATGTTGTCACACGAGATGTGCGTGTGTTTGTACTATTGATTCGGGAACGTCTGAAAAACTAAACTGGAAAGCAGCTATTGTTACTTAAACGTGCTAGATGGGCAAAAATACCCGCAACCGACGCTAATATTGTGACGCTGCGATCAATATGCTGCAAACTCCAGGGATTTGGAAAACAAAGTTGTATCGGCCCATTAACAGTGCAACAACAGCCACCATCACCAACACCTGGGAAATGCCTTTCTGTCTGTGTTGCTGTGTGTGTATCCGTGTTGTCACGTACCCATGTCCGTGTCTGTGTCCCACAACCCAGGTGGGAAAGACACGGTGGTGGGAATAAGCGTGTGGGCTCACTTCACGGGGTTCCCCGTGTCTTTCTACGTCACTCGCATCAGGGGCATTCGTGCCGCGGTCATTCGCCTGCTGAAGCGAGCTCCCGGGACGCTGGTCGTCTTCAAGTCGGCCAACACCAGCTACCACTCGGTCTTCCAGTCAGATTGGCTCTCTCTTCAACTGGACCTCGTCATGCGCCGTCTCATGGCGGGGTTGCCCGTGGTTATCTTGGACGCCTGGGAAATGACGGCGGCCCACCGTCTCCCGGACAACATGCACCCCGAGCCTGTCATCATCCACAACGAGATCAAGCTCCTCCTGGCCTACGTCTGTCCTGAGTAGGGTTGCCGCTTCCTGAGATAGAAGAAAACCGGCACACATCATGGGAAGATCGACTCGCAATACCAGAAGCAGGGGAAACTAAGTCTCAGTGCATTTGTCTTGAGTGATATATTAGCAGGGTCTGAATGAAAGTACAGGCGCGTCTTGCTTAATGAGACGTGCCTCTACTTTTTTACATGAAAAATACAAATTACCGTATTATTTAAAATAAAGGAATAAAATATGAAATGTTATACTTACAACGGGTCCCTGATATACGTTGTTACATTTTTGAGGAACTCAACGTAAAATTCTCCTGCACATATGTCGTTAAGTAATTTTTTACTCGAGTTCAGCTTAGTATAGAAAACGTACAACTCGTATTTCACGCATTTGTAGTGACATCAATGGAGTTACTATGGCACTTAGCGCCCATTACTGTCACAAGAGTTGAGCTGTGTGTCTTGGGCCTCTCTCGGGCACCAGAGTGGGTATGCCATGGAAGCGGACCCTAGGGGGCAAAGTCCTGGCAATAGTGAGAGAGAGAGAGGTCGAGTGAGGACATGACAGTCTGGGTGACCCCGAGAGGGCACGCAACCGGACGAGGTGGCAAGGGGGGACCAAAAGGAGAGGAGAGGGACACGTGATGTAGGAGGCAAGTCTTCAGGAAGGATCTGGAAAGGGGCGTGGCCACGCCGCGGCCGATAAAGGTCGAGTCCCGAGTCCCGATCCGGGCTGTTCTCTGGAATCAACCCTCGGCGCTACGTCTCTCCGATCTTCGGTCTCTGCTCGGCATCGTGGGTCAGTCAGGATGCTACTGACTGACCCGGTTATGTAGTTACCTGTTGGGGTCTAGATAACATGTTGGGGCTGTGTAATAAACGTGTTGCCTCCAAGTCAAGTGTGTGCCTCCGTGAAGAACACTATACATGCGCAACCATCGTCGCATGTATCCCCAGCATCCTTTCTGCTCCTTCTCAGTCCCATTGTGTTCTCTCACGTTGTGCATAGCGAGAGCTCAATGTAATTGGCATAATCATCCCCAAACACCTTGTCCGATTAAGCACAACTCATCCACTACTCAATGTAAGATCATAAAAATTTTAGCTTAAGGTAAAATCTACAAAAAATGCTGTTTAAGAATTCGTGCTTTTGTTAAATAAAATCTTTTCTTTTTGAGTCATTGCTTAAAAATGTCACAAATATGTTTTCTATGAAAAAAAACGGAAAGTTTTAACGTGTGGAGTGTCGTCTGTGCGTGTGGGAAGCGTGCATTGCACACACAGTCAGCCGGAGACGAGGTGGTCACAGGAGGCACCACTCTGCCCTCTTTATTTGTTGCTGTTGTTGCCGAGCTCACACCACAACTCGGGCCACCTCTCTCTCTCTCACACACGACCCCGCTGCTGCGCACCCCGTCCCAGACACGACCCTGTCCGCGTTGCACCGACGGCATCGACTGGGACAGCCAACTATTGTCCGGCCACGCCATAATCAGGCGAAGGCAGCAGCGATGAGGGCGACGACGACGAGATGAGTCCACTCCCAGAACCGGGAGCCGAGGGCTCTCGCTCTACGCTGCTTATATTCCCCTCGGCGCAGCTTGGCTCTGCCTTAGCCGCGCCTCCCTTCTTGAAATGGACTGGTACCGGTCCGTGGCCTGTTAGGAACCGGGCCGCACAGTAGGAGGTGAGCGGTGAGTCCGCGTGTGGCCCGCCCATTATTTTATTTACCACTTCCATCCACGCCTCTTTCCCGCACTGCGCAACTTGTCTCAGTAACAGTTTTAGTGAGCCCATAAGCTCTAAACCCTAACCAAAATGAGTAAAAAAAACGTCGCTGGAGAGCTTCTTTGAAAAGGGGGAAAGACCCAATGATGCCCCCCCCACCCCCCTCAAAATAATTGTCTTCCATGAAACCGGTCCCTGGTGCCAAAAAGGTTGGGGACCGCTGCTCTAGAGGGTTCCAGGGGCTTCCACACGAGGTCTATCATGACCATTGCCCCAGTTCCTCCGCCCTGCCGGCACACCCGCGTATATGCTCAGCGGCGTGTGCACTAAGTGCCCACCTGCAGTTGATGCTGCTGTCCAACAGTCAGCACTATGTCACTACACGTGTACAGGGATTCTTAAAAATGCTCATAAACATTTTTTATTAAGTGTTTGATACGTATACATGCTGTTTAAACATCCTGGAATGCATAATTGGTTATAAATGTGTACATTGTGTTGTACAGTATAGTACTGTGCATGTACATTACATATATCGGTTCCGAAGTATGAAACACGTTTCCCTAAGTTACAATCTCTATCCCTACCATATTCTATTGTTTCTTATTGAGAAAATGGCCCCGATTTTCGTCGCATAGGCAATGTTTCCCCTCATTATGGTCCCTACTCCCGCCCCCATTTCCAATTATTCTTATGGGGGGAAATGCCCCGGCATACATGATTTGGTTATAGGTAGAAACTTTCCGGTCTGTCACCTCGACATATATCGGGGACCCATGTACCACACATGAAGAACCACAAGTGCAAGGTCCCCCGTATAGCTTATCATTTGAATCTAAAACAATAACCTCCTCTCTCACCACTCAAAGCCCTTTTTCACTCTCTCCAAATCTCTCCAACATGTCCCCCCCCCCCCGTCCCCAAGACAAAGATCCCTCATGTAGCCTGAACAGACTGTTGGGCCAAGTGCTGCCAGCAGACACCTTAAATGGCCGGTACGGCACACGAGGGGTGGGTGGCCAGCACCACGCCATCCTTTGTCTCACTAGTGGTGATGTTTACACACTGCACAAGGCCGTAATTATAATATATATAGGGGGGGACTGTTGTATATGTCGTGTTTTGAAAAATTGATACAAAAAAATAATACAAATTAAATGAAGATTTTAAAAATACGTAAATATCGTAAAATTATGCCAATGTATGGCGGTATGCACATAAATTATGCCAATTATGGAGATGATGTATTAATGTATGCGAATTATGCGCTTATGCTAATGTGGGCAGTTATGATATTTGGGCTTAGCTTCGTTGTCCAGGTTCGTATTATCAATTGGGATAATGCAATTGTTCTTGCTTAAACATTTACTGATCATATCTTAGTGTATTTATGTCAGGTCTCCAAATTCATATCTCAATGCAGGATACAGTTCTTATAAATAAGATTGTTATGCATGAACTCAGGAAGGAAACACTCATACACTTGTGTTAAGCAATTTTAATTCTAAACAAAAACATGACACTCTAATATGCAAACTCTCATGCTTGGAATTATCCACTGTACCGTCGGGGAAATATCCCTCAGTGAGCAGTACATTTAACCATCAATGATTGTGTTGTTTCAATGGGCGACCGAACATTCAATTAATTCCACCGCGTAACACGAGCATAGATGGCGATAGGGAGAGTCCTTAAAACAGGCATGCAACGATATTCATACGAAAGGCAATAAAAGCAAATCATTGTATCCCGAAGGCAAAAGTATATGTCACCACGAAACGCACATCCGCATGTCGTACACGACAGCCACCCGGCCCCAGGGTAGTGGAGATGATCGAAATCCACCCCGCGTAAGGAGAAACCCAATAAATACCCAAAAATCGACGCGATGGATGCCCCAGTATCTACATTTTAACTAAAACATATTATTTACACGTGACAACAAAAATTTTCCTGCTCTTGCCCATCAGCAGTCCTCCCTTGGGGACCAGCAGACATCTCACGTACACAGCATCTACCCACTGTCACTCTCAACACAGCCCCCGGCCGCACACCCTTGCATGGAGACAGCCACGCTCCCCAGCGGCAACATTTAACTTGCCTTCGCCCGCACCGTGGTCGTCCAACCACAGCAACGTCCACTGGCCATCCACTCGGCCAGTGCAATTTCGGGGACGAGACAATGGCACATCACAACAACTCAGCCACGCTCCATCCCATACAATCCCATCACCAATGGACACACCCCAGCATTTTATAGTCTGACGCTTTACAGACAAGGGAAGGTTCATCCCTTGGCAAGGCCAGACCCCATCGACAATGTTCCCTAGCCAATATCTTGACGATATGGAGTCGCACTCCCCAACACGCATTCTGAACAACTTGGGCTTACTATCACCAATAGGCTGAACCCGCTGTCCAGCATGTGTCCTCACTGCTGTCCTAGCAATCACACTGGACCCGTCGCATTCCGCTAACCTAGGCCATATTCAAATCGCTTGAACCCCCACAATATACATATCCCCGAATAGGATCTGCAGGACTAGTTCCCCTATACATTCAATAACGTCATAACCCAGAGCGGAACAAGTCCGCAGCCTTTCCCGCTGGAGGACCCACAAGGGGAATCCCCGCCCCATGCTAGCCAGGTCTCCCCGTTCGCTGCAATGTAACGGAACCTCTACTCCTGAATTCCGTGAGCCCCCGGCCCACCAGGTTAACCGTCTGCCACCGCACGATGGAACCCCGACTCCCCGAGCCATATGAGCACATGGCCCATTAGTTTGAGACATACCACGGAGTGTCTCGCCTCTGGGCTGTCAGGTCAGCCATCAGCCATAGGCCGATGTGACCACAACTCGTGCATCACCCACTCAACCATGGCAGGCGAATACTGGTGAAATATTTGCCCCAGAATAGAACCCAGCCAGCATCTCAGTCCCAAAATGCTGGTGCAATGACACGCCCCCCTTTAGTCAGACATGGGCCACTATGCTCCTGTTACCCCGATGGGCGCCAACACGCCAACATTGCGCACAACACGCAATGCACGCACACAAGTTAGAGCGCAACACGAGAGTCAAGGGATGAGATCCATAAACGCATCCCCGCGGCTCGACGTGTATACTCAAAATGGCGGCGGCACGCGCGAAGCGCCCCACCGAGGTTTTCCCCGCGCTCTCAAAATTGCGGTCCCCTGCGCCAAGCGCATCCCCGCGATTTCCCGCGCGCGCTCAAAATGGCGGCCCCATGCGCCGAGCGCATCCCCGCGATTTCCCGCGCTAGCCAAAATGTCGGCCCAACGTGCGACCAATTCGGCAGTTTTTCCCGTGCGTGCACCCCACTTGCCCCTTGTTGGGGGTCACAACACACATCCCCCTCCACTCGTCCTCACACCCCGCTGGTCCTGACAAGGGACCAGCGTCTCCTCTCCCTCCTCCGTCAGCTCCTTCTCGCGCGCGCCCCGCACGCGCTCTCCCGTCAGTCGCTCCGCTCCTCCCCGCTCCGCACACCGTTGGCCGACGGTGTGCCGAAGCCCCATCAGCCACGTGGCTGATGGCGCGGCGGCCACCCAACGTGGTCCCACTTCTTCACTCCATCAACTGGCCCCGATCTCTTCCGGGCTCCCCTCTATATCCTCTCTCCCACGTGACCCTGACTCCTCCCCTACCGGATCGTCAGATCCGGCCTTGCCATACTACCCTGCTGGCTTCACCTCCATTCGCCTCGCTTCCCATTGGAGCCGAGGTGAACGGCGGCCCCTCCCATACGCCCCCCCATACCGGGCTCCGCCCCCAATAGCCCGGGCCACGTGATTGGGCCAGAGCCCAGCAGCAACCCCATTTACGCTCGCATTACACGTGGAACACAGTTGCCCAAACTGCAATAAAACTTCGATTTAAAGCTTTCGTGACTGCA
>CM025615.2:2653295-2673681 GCA_014621495.2 Entosphenus tridentatus
TAATCTCAACAATTTGTACACATTCCTCAATAACAGCGCCTTTAAATTAAAAGTAGATAATCGGCGACAAATCGGGCGATGGCTCTTGATGGATGGGCGTTGACGGAGAAGTTATTTTGGCCGAAATGTCGCCTCTCTACTGTGCGGTATTAACCTTTCTTTCTAAGGCATATCGAATATATTGAGTTGTTTTCGGCTTGCTTTATCCCATCAAAACTTTCACCCAGCACATCTTCCTTTATTTTTCCGCCTTTATTCTTCTTAGTTTGTTTTACTTTCCTGCACTTCGTCGTTCTTTTATTATAGGCCCCCTCTCGGCATCCACCTGCTTTGTGCACGCAGAGCCAGCTACAGCAGAGCACTCAGGCGTGACCTTTCACCCAGACCGGTTTGAGAAGTCTTCGTGATTTATTGCGAGTTAAAGTGGTACCTGCGAAATCGAACTTAATTCGTTCCAGAAGGCCATTCGAACACTGATTTGTTCGAACACCGAATGAATGGAACTTCAAACCAAGTCCACCGCGGTGCTGTTCGTGTTAATGCATTAATTAGCATCTTGCCTGTCAGTGTTAATGGCTGTCTCCCGCGTGTTGTTTTTTTACTCATTCGTGCTATCCGTAATGGATGCAATCTTGGGGAAATGCTACTAAACTCGAAATTACTTGAAGCAAACTCCAATTTTCCATAGAAATTATGCTAAAATTAGAGGTTGTGTTCCGATGAGACATTACTGGAAAAAATGCGTGATTAAATGTCACGACGTATACAAAATACATGTGATTATACGTTAACTAACAATAAAGACAAATTCGATTTGTTTTAAACTTATCCTAGATAGATTAAGAGCGTGGTTGGTGATCGAGGCCTCTTGGGGTGAGCCAGTGGTGGAGTTATGCAGACGATGGGGTAGGGTCACCTGCCTCTTCATCTGACGATGAAGTTGGAGCCACAGGAATATTCACCAGAGGAAGCTGCTTCTCGTCTGAGCTCTTCACCGGAACTTCTGGCTTGATTGCAGAACATTTAGAAAATTCTGTCCAAAGACAGCTGAACAACATTTTTCGTCTTCTGCTGCTGTTTGTAGCAGTGAACTATAGATTTGAAGCTTTCGTGGCTGCAAGGATTCATACTCTTAGGTTTTTTCGGTAAAGTCACGTAGGTCAAAAATATAAATAATAATAGAAATAAAATAATAAATCACGACGTTTCGGAGGCAACACAAGTCTCCGTCTTCAGGTGGGACCGTCACAGCTAAATTTACTGTATCAAGTGTTGACATTTGACATCCCCAGCGTTTAACAGTACTGCTATTTTGTATTTTGGATTTGTCAGCTAACATCGGCCGTAACCCCGGACTGGGGTGCACCAATTGTTCCCTTTTAGCCCCCCCCTCTACCGTTCCATTCCCTGGCTACCACATTCAGATAAGCCCCTCCCCCCTCCCCCTTAACTTGTATTTAAAAGCTCGTCTCTTGGATTTCTCCTCACTTGATACAGTAAATTTAGCTGTGACGGTCCTACCTGAAGATGGAGACTTGTGTTGCCTCCGAAACGTCGTGAATTATTTTTTATTTGTATTATTTATATTTTTAATTTTTATGTTTTACCTACGTGACTTTACCGAAAAAACCTAAGAGTATGTAGCAGTGAATGCCAGTTAATATTGGTGGTGGTGGTATCATTTCATCGGCCTCTTCCTCAGCTCGTTATTGTTGCACGTTATTGTTCCAGCTGCGTCAGATCCTCATTTGACAGGTTCTAACCATTTGACACAAGCAACTCCACCACGTCAAACCCCTCCACATTCTCGAGTCCAGCTTCACACCACCGCGTGGATGGAAATCCCCTCAACATGGTGGAGAGGATTTCTCTCCACGTGGTGGAAGTATTTTCTGCGGTACGTGACATGCGCGTCCAGTACGGTATGACATCGCAAATTAGTTTGGTTTAACCACGTGCATTCCTCGTTTAAAATTTGCCCAATTTTTTTAAAGGACACATATGTTAAACATTACATGTGTAGTGGATTCGACTGAGTCGCAGACGTACTCTTTGGAGGCAACACATTTATTGATATCAACACAAAAGGTAACTGCCCCTTTACCAGATAACAACTTATGGTGGTGGACCACCAGGCTAACTACACTAATCACACTGGGAGTAGCTACCACGGACAGGACCCCGGCTTGGGTCCAGGTCCACGTGTTGGTGACTCTTCTCGGATGTAGAACATAGAACGTAGATCTTCAGGAAAACAACAGCAACGCTGGACCCCGGCCCCTCTGGGGACCCGGTTTATATCCTCACTGGTCGTGGCTGGCTCCGCCCTTGGCCACGACCACCTTCTCGAACCCTCTAGCAGGATCTCGCCCCGACACGTGACCACCCCTGCAACAAGGCTCTGTCCCCAGGCGCCCACTCATGTGTAGAAGCACGGAAACCCCTCAGCCGCTTATTGGCCAATTGGCGTGAATCGAAATTTACCCTGGAAGCTTCCCACGCTTCGGAAAGCTTTTGAAGGGTGAAGCGCACGGAGTTATAAATTTTAGATTTAGCCTTGTTGGGCAAGGCTTGTAACTGAACATCAATCGGGGGGTCGTGTTCTCTTCCGTACATAAAAAAAACGGTGAGTAGCTGGTAGATGCTTGAGGGGCCATCCTATATGCAGATAGGACTCCGGGAATATGTAAATCCCAGTCGAGTTGGGACTCGCTGACTTGATGGCTCAACGGAGGTTAGAGTCCTGCGCAGCCACTCAAACATGTCATCCGTCTGCCGGTGGTACAGTGACGTGAGTACTTTCTTTGTTCCCAAAAATTGCACACCTCTCACAACAATTTTGAAGAAAAATGTTTGCCCTGATCGGTCAGAAGACGTTTGGGAGCACCCTTGTCCATGACGTAGCAATTGAGGAATGCCTCAGTGATCGTCACCACTGATTGGTTGGGAAGCAGCCAGGCCACAGGCCATCATGAGAAATACTCGACTCCCACCAGCAAGTACTTATTCCCATGAGGGGTATTGGGAAATGGACCAAGGATGTCCAGAGAAACTAGTTCATTTACGCAGGAAACCTTGAATCGATTGCAACGGTGGACAACAGGGTTTTGCCGGCGGCTTCCGCCGCGCGCACTGCATATACCCCTTCAACTAATTAGCGACATCCTCAGCCATGTCGGGCCAGAAGAAGTCCAACTTAAGTGTGGCCCGCGTCTTATGCACACCCAGGTGCAACAGGCGCGCGTGTACCGCCCAAATGACCTTACCCCGAAGGGCAGTGGGCACAACAATGTTATAATGGTGCAACCCTCCATCCCAATGCATGATTATTTTCCCCCTCTGAGAATGACAGAGGCGACACCCAGTCGATCCTTGCCCCCATCAGTCTCTCCGGCACGGCGTCACAATTTAAGCAGGGAAGCATCCTCAACCTGGAAGTGCCCCCATTCTTTGTGGTCTAACCCAATGACGGCGCCACGTGCCACCGGACCCTCGGGTCACCTCAGATGTCACCTCGGCCGATGCCACAAGGGGAGGGGGCGAGGGCTCGTTGGGCGGCTGACAGGCCCGGAGCCCGAAAAGTATGCGTACCCGCCGCTCATTGGTAATCGCGACAGGGCGTCAGCATTCGTGTGACGGTAGCCTTTGCCATAGGTAACCTTGAAGGAGTAGTCCTGGAGGACCTCCAACCAGCGTGAAAGTTGGCCAGATGGCGTACTGTAGCGACGCATGGTCAGAGCGCACCTCAAAGTGTCTACCATACAAATGGGGAAGATACTGTTGCACAAAAACCACAATAGCTAACAGTTCCCGGCGTGTGACACAATACCGTTGTTAGGCCGGAGACAGCACTCTGCTTCCATATGCGACAACACTCTCGACGCCATTGACAACTTGGGACCGAACAGCTCCAATTCCGGTGCTACTAGCGTCTGTATCAAGGACGAACGGCAAGGTAAAGTCGGGGCAGCGGAGGGGAGGGGCGTTCACCAAGCCATCCCGGAGCGCAACAAATGTGGCCTCCTCCTCCCCCCCAATGGAATATATGACCCTTTGCCGTCAAGGCGTGGAGAGGATGGTAGTGAACCCGGCGACAAAACAGCGGTAATGGGACGTGAATCCTATGATGTATAAAGGTGGGGAAAGAGATTTTCCCGTCATTGTATATTCCCAATGTGTGCTAGAAACTGTCCAAAATTGTTTAATGCCCCAGGTCTATCTTTAGGTTGATCCCAGCCAGTGACCATAGGCTCACGGAGCCTTTCTCCCACTTTTTCTCTGTTCCTTTCTATAATGGGTTAATTCAGTGCTTAAAGTTCTGGAGAGTGATTGTTTCATGGAACTTAAGGAAGTCTGGAAGGGCCAGGCTCCATTCTCACCTAGGTAGGGTAATGGAATGGTAATCTATTCGCAACATCGTATGGTTCCATATTAAAGAGGTAACACGAGAATAGAGTGTTTTTTAAAAGGCCCTCGGGATGTGGGTGGGGGCCATTTGTAAATGGTATAGAGCGTCAGCAAGACCGTCATTATTTACATGAAAGAAATATTATAAGTAAAAAAGTGGTGTCTCTTGCCTTGCCATGATGTTCAGGGATGGATTAATAACCATTTCTGATCTGAATGGCAATTATTATTGTATCGAGAAACATTGACTCATCTCTTGTACTACTGTATACTTCTATCATCTGACTGGTACTAATTTTCTCACTGCTCTCAACTTACTTTTCTTTATAATTGTTTTTTTTACCCTTTTATCTGGCAACAAAACTGACACCTTTTTTTTACAAGGAGTCATGTTTGCATTGACCACACAAACAAAAAAAACAAAAAAACAACTCTGAAAATGTATGCACTGTCCTTGAAATTGATTGGTTCACACCAGAGACAGCTTTTCTTAGAGCCTAGTCTCACATGGTGTTGGACCAGATGATGCCAAAAGGCAAAGGAGGTTCCAATGGTGTAAATGCTTAACTTTTATTCTTTTCTGAGGCTGCCGAATGTCACTGCCACCCTTCCTCTTGCTCATGAGGACACTCACTGTGAATGAAAGTTGACTGTAATAAAACTGCTTGCACTTTAATCCAAGAAACACTAATAATGCTAGAAGGGAAATAATATAAATATAAAACAATTATTTTTATAATGTTTTATATTTATATTATTTTATTATTTCCCTTCTGTGTGACTTTACCGAAAGAACCAAGAATATGTATCCCTGCAGTCACGAAAGCTATAAATCAAAATGTTAGACTAATAATGCTATTTATCATAAGCAAGTACATTATACTATACAAATATGCAATAAATCAATTCTGCCACTGTCTACAAATATTGCACATGCAGCGCAACATAAATGATTGACACTTTACTCAGACTTCACGTGGGCTTCCTGACAAATGTCCTCTTATATGAGCGCAGAACTTTATCTATCCGTGATGAACGCTGCACTTTCCATAGTTTTCATGCAGGGGGCGCTGCAAACCTAGGCGCCCCCTGCATGAACGACGGAGGCACAGGGACAGACGTTCGATTACGTTGGAATCGATCTGCAGACGGCGGTCTTCTCGCACGGCCAGCTCTATGTTGCCTTATCTCGATCCCGCAATCCCAAACAGGTGAAAGTCCGCATCAAACCGAACCCCAGCAAGGACATCTACTTAACGACGAGAGGAAATTCACACTAAATGTCCTTTTCAATGAAGTCTTCCTGATGTAAAATGATATAAGCTTTTAATGAAAAAGTACAATTATCTAATTCAAAACATAATACAATTCAAAGATGTTTAATTTTAAAACTTAAAAACGGAGCATCGGGTGCTTGCGTGAATGCATTGTGTGACTTTCCTGGCCGAAGGCCGTAAATGGTTGTGAGGGGCGTCGCAGGCACCCACGAACAACCCCTAGTAACGTAATAGAGACATTAACGTTAGTTGAACACACCCATGAGCGCCATTGTTGCTCGCTGGGTGAATGTGTGGCTAATTAACTTTCCAAGTAACTTATTTGGCTATGATAGCTAACGTTAGTGATGGTTGATTGATTAGCAATCGCAAAGCGACCCGTTTTCACCAAAAAGTTTGTTTCCTCTCGACAGTGATATAGCAATACAATGGAGAGACAGGACAGTGTTTGGCATTGATTGTACCTACCCACAGCAGTCGAGCAACGGCTTCTGCTGGGGTACGGCAACACCACTTGGACAAACCACTCGCAGAACTGCAGTACACCGTAATACTATAACCAGTAGTAATAATAATGGCAACTTGTAAAGTTTAGTTATGATTACAAGTGCTAATGATTATTTCGGACGGCGGTGCGTGGTTGCCTGTCTTCACATGGCAATTTGTATTTATAAATATTTTTTATATCAATATATTGGGGGGGACATTTTCAGCATATTTGAATATTCGGGGGGATGTGTCCCCCCCAATATATATTATAATTACGGCCTTGCTTTCCACTCTCTCATTGATCCCGCTTAACTTTCATTGAGGACCTGGAGTAGAGATGGTGTTCTCTTCCGTTTGCTGTCCAATTTCACTCGTATATTGGGAAAATTTCTAGATTTTGTCAAGTACGTTTTGTAACACCCATCGTGTCCCTCCAGGAGGGGTTCTAGGTCTCTTCTTGATTTGCAAAGACAGCAGAGAAAAGGCCTCAGACTTCTTGCCTGCGACTCGTCTTGCCATTATACACGTGAAGTAAGGGGTAGACAAGCCACAGGCGGAAGCTTCAGTTGCTTTGGATAGACCTGAGCCCAAAAGTTCGAGTTAGCCATGTAGGAGTAAGAATGTCCACGAACCGGGCTCTCCCCCTAGGAACATAAGTAAACAGAATTAAATCAATCAACAGACGAAACCCATCTAAAAATAGTATACCGAGTTGACATCAACGAAAGGGTCAGGGATGTCTGTTTGAGTGCTGCTCACTTGGTCATGACGTCACCGTAAATCCTGAAGGTGAATTATTGAGATGGTTATTTCACCCCTGCAACATTGATTATCTTTAGGATGCGGTGTATTGCAGGTTTCCGTAACCGTGTCGCTATCCCCAAAGCAAAAGTTGACACCGACATCGTGCCCCTCTGGGCTTCGTGATCTTACGTCTACGTTTCCTCTTTGCACCTCCCCAGGTGCCCCTCATCCTCACTCCCTCACATAAACCACCCCGCCATGCGAGGCCTGAACCAAGCCCCAGAAGCTCCACCACGGAGCTACAGGACCCCGAGATGGACGACCTGCGACAACTCCTCTGGTGGCCAAGCCTGCCTGCCACGTCCTCCTTCGACTTCGAGTCGTCCACCAGCCCCGCGGCCACGAGCTACTGGCTGCTGGGTGGGACACGCAACTTCACAGTGGGTGACACGCTGCGCCTCGGCATGCAGGCCCGAGACCACCACGGCAGGGACAAGCGGCATGGCGGAGACTACTTTCGCATCAAAGTCTACTCAGAGAAGCTCCGGGCGGGAGCATTCGGCTCGGTACTGGACCACGACAACGGCTCGTACACGGCGAGCGTCGTGCTGCCGTGGCCAGGCGAGGCCCTCGTGGACATCAAGCTGGTTCACTCGAGTGAGGCAGTGCACATCATGAGCCGCCTGCGCGACTCGGTGCCCAACAAAATCTTCTTTACCGGCTACTTCGAGAAGGAAGGAGCAAGAGGCGAGGCCACCGAGTGCAATGCGGTGCCGCACTTAATGATTAAGTCCAGGATGTGCGAGTACAGGGACGCGGCTACGGGACACATGTGGTTCTGCAAGAAGCCCAGGACATTGCCCTGTGACACCCTGCGATTTCACTCGAACAGAGGACGCAGAAACATTCTCACAAAGCAGGAGGACCGGTTCTTCAGCAAGTAAGAGCCGACATCTCCCCCCAGCATGACAATTCTCACCTTCACGTGATGGTTGTAGAATCAAAATGACGATTACTGTTGGGTGACTTCAGAGCAATAGTAGAGAATAGAATGACTTTGCATGGCTGATGAGCCCATCCCTGAGAGCATAGTGTTTTCTACTAGTTTGAATATGCTGTGATGGGTTTCATCATTTACAGACAAGACTAATCTTACATTCACAGTAATTTATTTGATTACATGTTACCTGCTGGTGTGGTTTCCCGTCTGTGGTCCATTCCTCACCCATTCTTTTGTGCGTTGCTCTTGCGTGATGAAGTGAAGTCTCCAAGGTGACAATCAGCGGAGATCCAAGCCAGATCGAGGTGCAGCCGTCCCTATCACCACAAAACCTCGGTGAGTGCTGAGCGCTGATCATGTGTGTGGCCACACCTGTTGAGAGAGGCCAGAGTAGAAACAAACACATTCCTGCGGAGGGAGCTGGTAGGAATGTTGGGTTGCTCGGTCAATGGCCAGGGTCAACGGCGGCGTGGTGTATTCTGCAAATATGCCCGACTGTGAGGGCAGGCACATGCCGGGGGTGAGTAGGTTAAATGTTGAGTTTTATAAGGGCACCACGGGGTGACCAGCCCCTCCCCACCCAGCTCCACCCTCCCGACCCAGCCCCTCCCCACCCTCCCCACCCAGCCCCTCCCCACCCTCCCCACCCAGCCCCACCCTCCCCACCCTCCCCTCCCCACCCAGCCCCTCCCTCCCCACCCAGCCCCTCTCTGCATGACGGATGGACACAATAATCCCCTGTGGACTGGTGTAACCAGGAGGTTCCTACCAGCATTATCTGAAGATAATCTTGTAAATTCAGCAGACTATGAGTTTAACACGATCATAAATATTGAAAAAGAAAACAGACTGGATGTTAAAGTCAATGGTAGTATGATGATAAGATCGTAGCAGTTTTCGTAAGTTTGTCATATGTTTGTCTACGATAGGATTTATATTGATTTTGCGTGCGTGTCCGTCCTAGAAAATGTCCTTGAACCATGTGTGCCGGGCCACCCCGTGCCCTCCCCGAGTGGCTTCTACCTCAACGATGAGTGGGTGTCGCTGTCCTGCAAGACTCGGCCCTTCCCAGCCCCTCAAGACCTGGCCAATTGCCTGAGCAACAAGAGGTTCTACATGTACGGGGACTCCACCATTCGCCAGTGGTTCCTGCACCTCACCGCTCATGTGCCAGGTAGGTGGAACTCACCATCTATTGCTCTACCGGCTTAGAGTGCTTTATATGATCTATATCAACGGTGGCCTTCAATACCCATTTTCCACTGGCGCATCCAAGCCCAGCCAGTGGAGCGCCCTCTCGGTACGAGCCAGACCAAAACATTGATGTTCTGACCTCACAAGGCACGAAAATGTAGCTTTTGGCTAAGCAAATCTAGCTGGTGTGAGCTTACCTGTGATGAATCATACTTATAATTGTACACTCTGCTGTGTGTTGCTGTAACTGCTTTGGAGAGCCTTGTGCGCTTTTTTTAATTATAAATGAAGGCAATGATGAACAGAGATAGGGCACCAAGCCTCACGTGCACAGCAGGCCACGCCTAGCAGTGTCTAGACTATTCGGAGCACAGGGCGCGCCCCCAATTTAGATTTGGGATAGATTCTGTGCTGAGTGACTGAGCTGAGATATTGTGTGACGTGGAGAGTGATGGGGGAGTGTCTGGTCATTATTTCAGGCACCCAAACGTTCCTCGGAAGAACACTTTGAAATAAATCTTTACCGTTTCACAAACCCCTGGTGCTCAGCTGGTGTGGAGTGACCCACTTCTCTGGAGGACAGAACACAACGCAGAGTATCTACTCATCGTCTCCGAACCTTATTTTGTTTCTATGTAGCCCACCTGTCCCCCTCGTCACGATTCACGGGAGGAGAGGGACAGGGCGGGACAGCTGCTCAAGGCCAGCGGAAAAGATGAATGGGAGACAAGACAGGGGTCCACTCTGAGGTCAAATGCCAAATGCGCATTCATGAAATTGTCAAAACATTTCAATCTAGTAGGAACCTCCTTATAAGGTATTGATACTCCATGACGTTTTCTTGTATCTCTCTTCCCATGCAGCCCCTTTGTGGAGGCTACTGGTGTCACAAACTTCTGGCAAGTGTAGCAGTCCCGCACTCTTGGCGATCGTCATATCCCATCAGTCGCTGATGTTGCATTTTTGTTGCATTCTTCTAATGCAATGGCATTGTCACTCAACTCTAAGTTAGTTCGAGCGAGGGAAAAGAACACTCGTCTGCGTTGGCTTGGTTTACAGGCCTACCCAGCCTCCCTACTTTTCTCACGCGGCTTCCACATGGACCCACCCTGGACGCATATAACAATATCCAAATGTTAAATACTGCTGTTATACAGTCCGCACATATGGCGTGTGTCTCGGCCTGCCAATATTAAACTGCATTTAAACGGTCACACACGCGACATGCAATGCCCCAGCAATTAACACACACACCAACTACCTACACGTTGTGGATGCCCGTAGCCCCGCTTCAGCTAGGCTAATACAGCTAACAAAGCCGTATTATGAGCAGGCACCTGCGTAGTGAGAACACACCAATGGTATAGCACTGATCAGGTGCCACACACGTGGCTATTCCAGCACGAACCCCTTACCTGAAGCCAGGCAGCTTGGACGAGAGTAATGGGCTTCCTGGTTGCCGTGTTATCCCACAAGTTTGTCATGGTCAAACATGACTATTACCACACTGACGTTGCATTAAAGAGTCTGGTAATGAAGTCACCGTGACATCAGTGGAGTACTATAATGACACACCTGAATTTTTTTTCAAAATGATTATGGATAACATGAGTCAACACATTCCTGCGGAGGGAGCTATTAGGAACGTTGGGTTGCTCGGTCAATGTCCAGGGTCAACGGCGGCGTGGTGTATTCCGCAAATATGCCCGACTGTGAGGGCGGGCACAAGCCGGCGTGAGTAGGTTAAACGTTGAGTTTTATAAGGGCACCACGGGGTGACCAGCCCCTCCCCACCCAGCCCCACCCCTCTCACCCCCCACACAGCGCCATCCCCCCCACCCAGCCCAGCCCCTCCCCACCCTCCCCTCCCCACCCAGCCCCTCCCTCCCCACCCAGCCCCTCCCTGCACGATGGACGGACGGACACAATAATCCCCTGTGGGCTGGTGTAACCAGGAGGTTCCTACCAGTATGAACTCCATTAATCTTTAAACTGCAGCCTTGCCAAATGCTACTTCCAAATCTATCCGGGTTTCAGGAACAGAAGTTGTACAGGTTACTCCATGATGAAATGCACAACGTGTTCCTTCGATACTGCTCCTTTAATACTTCTACTTCGTTATTTGTTCATTCAAATTTGTGACTAACATTAATAATGCCCCTTTAGGCTCTAGAATTGAATCCACTTTTAAAACTGCGACGGTCAAACCTTTGTAAGAAACACAGAATGTGGACCCTGACCTGCCATGTAGTTATAGGCCCCTTTCTAATATCCTTTTCCAGAAACAGTATTGTGGTCTTTCAGTGAAACAAACGTCCAGAGATGAGTGCGATCACTGAACCTCCCCAATCAGGCATCAGATCACCGTACAGCACGATTTTTCATGATTTATTCATGGATGTTGAATTTGGTTCATTATCTATTTTAATTTTGATACTGTTAACCATGACGTTCTTTGAGATGGCCTGACGAACCATGGATATATTTCAGGCACTGCTCTTAGCTGGTTTAGATCTTTCTTATCCAATAAAAAGCAATTTGTATCGATGGGTGGTTTTATATCTGCCCCCGCGTGGTGTCCTCGAGTGTCCATCAGATTCTGTTTCGAACGTACAAGGCCCGGTTTGGTTTGGCTCCATCGTACCCAAGAGATCTGCTTTCCTGTTATGCACTCGCACGGAACCTTCATTCATTACTCTTTTGGTGGCTTTTTGGTGGTCCCTAAAACAAAACTTCTCTGCATGGGTGACAGAGCAATTTTCCTCCACTCCACGACAGTGGAATGATTTATCTCAGGCTATCATAGACTCGCATACCCTTGGTATTTTTTAATCTCATCTCAAACTACTTTTTATTCACTGGCCTTTGATTATTTTATTGTCTTGTGAAAGTAGTGATACTGTGTGGTGTTCTACTGTTTTTAATTGTTTTCTGTGAATGGCGCTGTGCAAAATAAATGTAATGACATGCCTGCCCTTCTCAGACATGAGGTTCATCGACATCAACGCGCCCACGCTGCTGGGCCCACTCATGTCGGCGAGCGTGGCCACCAAGACGTTCCTGCTCTACCGCACGCAGGGCCTCCCCTTCCTCACGCCGCATGGGCCCGTGGCCGCCATCCACTACGTGGCCAACGAGATCGACGGCCTCACCGGTCAGGAGGCCCCTCTCCTCACTCTCCCACAACTAGACGTGGCATTTTATGCCCCTTTTCCACCGCACATCTGAGCAGATCCAGCCAGTAAACTCTCATGCCTCCACCGTTGTCACTGTAGAGGTTCTACCTGTGTGAGTATGTCTTCCTTTGCGAATGAGTACTGGCTCTTACAACAGCCAATAGAAAAGCTGAACAGTTTATAATGAGCGAATATATTAGTATATTACCCCGCAGCAGCATGTTCTTTTTAATGTAAAAATATAATGAGGTCACACCGTTGACATTTGCATGTGGTTGTGCTATAAACTCGAGCGGAGCCGAAAACCCGAACTGCAAAGCGGCTGTCGTTACTTAACCGTGCGAGATGGGCAATCCCACCGTGACCTGTGCTAACTAGGCAGTGATATTTTAGCGCCGTGTCCGACCAGCTGCAAATTCCAGAGATTTAGAAAACGAGGTTTTTTAGGCTCATCAGCCAACCTCACGCTTCAATTAAAAGTCAACAACAGCCACTCCACTAAGAACACAAGCACTTGAGAAAATCCCTTCTGTCTGCCTTGCTGTGTGTATGTCCGCATTCTCACGTCCTCGTGTCCACGTCTGTGTCCCACAACCCAGGCGGGAAGGACACGGTGGTGGGGATCAGCTTGTGGGCTCACTTCACGGGGTTCCCCGTGTCTTTCTACGTCGCTCGCATGAGGGGCATTCGTGCCGCGGTCATCCGCCTGCTGAAGCGAGCCCCCGGCACGCTGGTCATCTTCAAGTCAGCCAACACCAGCTACCACTCTCCCGACCAGTCCGATTGGCTCAACCGTCAGCTCGACCAGATCATGCGCCGTCTCATGGTGGGGTTGCCCGTCGTTATTTTGGACGCCTGGGAAATGACGGCGGCCCACCGTCTCCCGGACAACTTGCACCCCGAGCCCGTCATCATCCACAACGAGATCAAGCTCATCCTGGCCTATGTGTGTCCCCAGTAGAAGAAAACCGGCACATATCAAGGGAAGATCGTATCGCAATATCAGACGAGTGGAAAACTAAGTCTCAATTAATGTGTTTTGAGGGTCGGTATAGAGGGAATGCCTCTTCTTGTATTTCTAATTGCATATTCTCAAAGATTGTGAACCTTGCATTGGAAATTCACATATCATTGCTGAATATCTTGATATCTTTCCACACAGTCCCCATTAGGGTTGGCAGTGCTCAGGCTTTTCTGGTTTTCACAGAGCTTCTGATGTTCTTTCAAGTAACCTTTAATCTTCACACAGAGCAGACGGCACATTTAAGATCTGTCGCTTGACAGTCAAACTGATATATAAGATGTGGTAGTTAGCCAAAGTGCAGAAGGATATGTAATATATTATTTGGGTCTTTCGGTAAAGCCACATAGAAAGAAAAAATTATGAAAATAATAACAATATCAAGACATTTCAATCGCAACACAAGCAATCGTCTTCAGGTGAAGAAAGAGGGGGAATCTGCCGAGGTAGGCTGTATATAATAGTTTAGAGATGGGCGGGGCAGATAATGTTAATGTAGGAGAGGTCTCCATAACCTGTAGTAGGTCTACACCAATCAAAGAGCTGTCTACAAATTGTTTAGAGATGGGCGGGGCAGCTAATGCCAATGTGGGAGAGGTACTACGGATCTGTGGTGGGTGGCCATTGTATTGTGAGATATTATATAGAGATTAGCATGTCAATGTAAGAAATTTGAAGCTCGGCGAGAGCTCGGACAACGCAGTGGCCACATGGAGGTGGAAATAAATGGGAAGCCGCCATTTACTAACACAGCTAACAGTGGCTGTGTTATTGATTCGGTTTGTGTTTCTGTGCCAAGGGCGACTATTGTAGCAATTTCCAGCTGGGTTTGCATTTTGAGAGACGAGCTACTTACGAAGAAAAGGGGCTTGTTTCCTTCTGGGAAAGGTTATATGCAAGTTGCAGAGAGTTTTGATAAGAAAGTGGTCTGTTGAACACTGAGAACCACGCAAAGCTCAAGTGTTAAGGATGTCTTTCAAGTCCTTTGACGGCTTATGGTGTAGTAAACATGTGGTAATGCTTGGATCTGGGGTACATCCATGTAAAATTGTGTTTATCCAGTTGGTAGAAATATGTTTGTGATTGACAGTTCGTGATGCGCGCAAAAGTCAAACAGTAGCTCACCATTTGCATTGCTGTTACATTTGTAGTGCCTGAGATACGCGTCACACACTGAAGTCGGTGTGCGCGCACGCGGCGTACAGTGGGAGCAAATAAGGACACGGGGCGCTGATTGGCTGGTCGTTGTTGTTGTCCCAAAGGAGGTGACGTGATGTCTGAAGATGGTGGCAGGGAATAATTAAGGATGCAGGGCGCTGATTGGCCGAGAGGGTGTTGTTGTCGCGGAGTGGCGCCGCATTGTCTGGAAAAAACATGCCAAGTGGCAGCGGGGGCTGGGGGCGAGTGGCGTCGCGGGGGATGCCCCTGATTAATTGGGGATTAATTGGCTCGGGGATAAAGACAGGGGTTTTTGGAGGAGACGGGAGTTCGCGCCTGTGAGGAGACAGAGGATGGAAGAGTCGGAGCAGCAGAGCTAGTAACAGTATAGGGTAGCAGTGGAGAAGCGTAGGGTAGCAGTGGAGAAGTGTAGGGTAGCAGTGGAGAAGTGTAGGGTAGCAGTGGAGAAATGTAGAGTAACAGTGAGACGACGAAGCCAGTAGGAAGCGGCTGGAGTGTGGGAAGAGAAGCTGATGTAGTTACGACAGAGTGGGACGGCGGAGCTGATAAAGAGCAGCCAAACTGTGGCGGAGAGTGGAGAGGAGAGTCGACGGAGGAGTGATAGGGAGCGAGTGAGGTCGGCGGAACGCGGCGAGCGAGGGGAGAGCGCGGAGGAGAACTGTGGATCGGTGTTAGCGGAGGAACGTTGAGCGATGTTGGATGGAGGAGTGTTGAGCGAAATACGTGGAATAAAGTAACGAGGAAAAACAAGAAGCTGTCGTGTCGGTTCGAGCACTACACATTTACCGACTGTGCCAAGAATGGTTTTGGAAGTTGCTGCCAACTCGCGCATTAAAGTCGCCAAGTATAAGCAGCATGTCCAATTGTGGGATACAGAGTCCATGACACAATTTAGCATGGAGCAGAACTCTTCTTTGCTCTCATCTGAGTGTGTAATTGTTGACGCGTACACTTATCAGTGTTAAATAGTGCTCCTTAGAGGGAAACATACAGTCACGAGTCTCTCAAATTGAATTTTAGGTAGTGAGATGAGTTTATCCGCTATGTCGCCGTTTATGGCAAAAGCCACACCAACATCTCTCCTTTCCCCACGTGTCTTCTGACTCCAAATAAGTCTGCGTTTTCTCCCTAATTTGTCCCTGTCCTTCCAGTCTTGTCTCTTGAAAGGCTGTGATATCAATACGATGACGAGCTAATTCATAGAAGCAATCCTCTTAAGTAGTGTGCGGACATTCCAAGTAGCAATCGTCATCTTTACTAGTCTGCATTTCTGCTCACACGTTTGAAGGCTAGTTGGCTGCAGCTTGCCAACCAGCTTTTGAAATGAGTGAGCTTTCTTTACCCAACATTTTCTTGGGGCTCCCCTCTTGAGGGCAGGCAGTGCTCTCCCTGAATAGGGCTGCCCGCATTCCCAGACTGCTGCTTCAAACTGTTGTCATTCATTTAACGAGTCTGAACTGCCTGTGTGCAGAGCTTTTGTTAACAGTTCCCAGGTCCTCAAGCCTGCCGCTACCATGTCCACTCCATCGCCACAGGACTATCTCTGCTCTCCACGCCTTTCACGGTGGTTAAGAGAAGCTGCTGTTGTTGCCACCAGCTGCCCTCTCTCTGGTCTCATATCTTCTGGTCTAGTGGTATACACACAGAGTATAACGACTGAGCGATCCATGAGTTGTCCCGCAGTAGGCACTCTCCTTTGCGCTGCCATCCGTTGACTACATTGGTGGTGTTCTTCCGCATGCCAACCAGATGCAATGCCAGTGACCTATAAGGTTCAGCTGCCAGAATCATCAACCAGCGCCCTGCTGCCGAAGCCAAAACCTTCACCGTGACCCTGGCAGGGAGCAAAGTGGGTGCTGGGACTTGCCCAAGGGCCGACTGGGAGCTAACGGAAGGAATGGGTGCCCTAAGTCATGGCCTACGCCGATGCCCACAGTAATGCAAACAAAGGTCCCCCTTATAGCCTTAACAGACTGTTGGGGCAAGTGCTGTTAGCGAGCACCTATAAAGGCCGGCACGGCACACCAGGGGGTGAGTGGCCAACACCACGCCCGGCCGCCTTTGTCTCCCGAGTGGCGATGTTTTTCCACACCGCACCAGGTACTCATTTGAGGCCGAGTCGACCTAGGGAAGGCCCAGGTACCGGTTCAGATAATCGTCACTGATGTTGGCCGTCAGCGGGAACCGAGCCCGGGTCGCCAGGTTCATAGCGCAGTGCGCTAACCGCTACACTACCGTAATGCACACACAGCAGTAACACACTCACAACAACGCACATTGTTTGAGAATGTTTCGGGGTGTGTTGTGTGTGATGGATGAGGTGACGGTGACAGTGAGTTTGATGGGTTGCTTGACAATGGCGTACAACACGGAGCAGAATTTAGCGGGTGAGAGGTGAGCAGCGGTCCACTCCGCCGCTTGCAGACAACCCAGTAGAAGCACAAACACCTGCCATGGGAGGCAGCCGAGCAGCTGGGGTTGTCGGTCCACCCGAAGATGGAAGAGGAGGCGCTCGCGCGCGGTGCCGGAGACGCACAGCGCAGAACTCTGTTCTGGGCTTCACGGAGTGACCCCGCTGGTAGAAATCGGCTTCCTGGAACAGGCGGCACGGAGCACCGCTCTGCGTCGACAATTACCATGCCAAGGGAGTGACGGTGATGCCAAGGGGCTCTGCGCAATAGATCACACAGTGCACTACAACACACTGCACCACACCCACACACACCAAATTGCACCACAACATCCCACTATACACTATTGCAGTATACAATACTCTTAATTAAATTGCACATACAACGAACATGCACACAAACACACAAGAAAAAAGATAGACACGCGTAAATAAAAACACAAAATACGTACGTTCAATAACTAACAAACAAAAAACGGATGAAAAAAACGAGTTGATAACTGAAAAATTTGAAAAGACTGTATATTAAGGAAAACGTTAAAAACGGATAATTATTGAAATATACAAAAAAAACGTTGTGAAGGATAAGTTAAATGACGGAGAGATTTATACAAACCCACGCATACATTCACACTTTAACTGAAAAGTGGGATGGAATGTATGAATTTATAACATGTATAATACTGTATTAAAGAACTTAGCTTTGAGGCTGATCTTGACACTGCTGGCACCAGTCTTCGGTAAATCAACGCAGCTGTTTGTTGTTGTTAGACTCACCTGCGCACTCATTCACCTGTACACTCACCAGTACACTCACATGTACACCCACTCACCTGTACACACATTTGCCTGTACACTTACCTGTACATTTACTGACCAGTATACTCACCTGTACACTCACTCACCAATATACTCACCTGTACACTTACCTGTACATTTACTGACAAGTATACTCACCTGTACACTCACTCGCCAACATACTCACCTGTACACTTACCTGTACACTTACCTGTACACTAACCTGTACTTACCTTCACTCCGACACACCTTTAAGAACCGTCTCACTCACGGCAGGGTCCCTTTAAGAACCCCGTACAGGACCGTTACGCCAGTGTAGCCGGTCCGACCAGGTAATATAAAATAACTACGATAAGATTTAAATCCATATGTAAACTAGGATTACCTAAAAAAACATTTCTGAAATTAATCCAGCACAGTTTCTTAAATAAACAATTGTTAAAATATTTGCTCGTGACTTAAATCTTAAGACCAAAACACACCGATGTGGACGTTCATTCCCATAGCGCCTACATAATCAAATAAACTCTCTTTACTTTTCATTCACTTTATTTACTACTTCCTTTCTTATGCTATCCGTTGCAATTTACTTTGCTCTCAGTCGCTGTTAGCGGCGGAGGACGTGACGGCTTTGTTTTTTCAATCCTATTGCTCTTTGCAATTGGGTGATATTGGCACATGAAATGAAGATTGATTGGTGCCTGGGGGCGCACCTCCAAGGCCACAGGTCTGGGAGGCCTGTAGTCAGCCATGCAGGGCAATGCACGGGTCGTTCATGACGGTGTTGGGACAAGCCATGGCGAGAGGAAGAGCGTGCTAGCCTAGAAATTATTTCATAGCCACTCAGCCAGACGGCCGCAAACGCGCATCTGAAAGCACGCGAGGTGTGGCGGTCGCAGAATGCAGGAACCAGTTTTCTACTGATCTAAAGAGCCTTGGCGCCATATTCAACGCAGAATACTTGGTTTGATCACCACGTGCAAAATATAGTCAGGTACTGCGATTTTAATATCAGGGCTCTACGACACATTCGCCCACTATTGGAGTCGTGACGTAGCTTACGCACGGTGGCTCACTACTCGCTACTCTACGGGACGTCTGGCAAAAACATTAGCAAACTACAGTGTGGACAAAATTCATTGGCACGTGTCATGACGGGTACTGGAAGGTCCGACAATGTCCGTCTGGTGCTCGCTGAGCTGCATTGGCTTTCGGTTGCTGAACGAATAAGTTAGGTCACACTCATAAACACGCAAAGTGTGTAATCGTGTACTTTCAGGTGCCCTTCTGCGGCCGTCTGGAACACTTCCTTGCGATATTAGGGAGCCATTGGAGCTATATACTTTTAAATCTAGATTGCACACTCGTTACTTTAGAACTGCTTTTTATATGTATATTTTTGACCTTCGCCCGCACCTCCGATTAGCACGGTTGGCTACGTACGGTGCAAAAACACGTTCCTTCGGAGTGGGCAGGTAGGAACTTGGTTGGACAGCGCATTCGTGCACGACAGACAAATAATCCCTGGTGAGCAGTGTGGAACCTGTTGTTCCTCCCTGTATAAGTTCAACATACACACGGACAGGCCTTCGTATTGCACAACTAACCAAACCTGGGACCGAGGAATATCGCCTGTTCTTGGAACTTGTAGGACCAGAGTCAATGTTCAACTGGTTGGCAGTATGGGTGCTACACGAGAGCTTGAAGAGCCTACAAAGAGCTGGTGCCAGTTCTGGAGCACTTACAACAAGCACAATACATGGGACGTCCATCAGACCCACAAGCCCCGTGCGGTATTAGGATTGGGTACCACTCAACGTACACCACGTGGTGCAAGTCTCAAATCGGTTTCATCAGACCGGTCAAAATATTTGATGTGGTCGTAATGCCCTAAGATTAGTTTATCTCCAATGACCCGCGCTCCGTTTCGCCTGCGACGTTCGCTTCACGACTTTGTTGTCGGCCGTTACTAGTTTACACATCAGCTCACTGGATTAAATATTACCTTTTCAGAGGATCCACGTACCACATCGTTTCCACGTTAATGCTTTATCCGATTACCGAATGGACGTAAGGGTCAGCCACAGGTTTGCCTATGTTCGTTTACATCCTGGATCTGGGTGACTGAGTCCCAACTCGAGGAGTCACTGCAGACATTGTTTATATCTGGCTCAGACAGCGAGCCCGGCACCACAGAGACTTGCGTTCAAATCCAGGCAGGTGCCTGTGATTAAAACAGCCTTCTCAAGTGTACAGTCTATAGTCTCAGCCTGGTTCATTACAAGCAGAATCAGGCTTGTTCGAACAAATTCTGAACTGACAGAAATGTATAGGCAAATACCCAATCCGTGACATAAGGGTACTAGTTCGACGGGAAAACATTATTTTAAAAAGTAGCCGTTTACAGTGTTGAAATCAACTTAAATGAAGCGATGGACCCAGTTGTAATACACCCGCAAATCGCAATCAACGGGTATTGGTGGCTATGCACGTGGCCTGTTACTGGTAGGAACCTCCTGGTTACACCAGCCCACAGGGGATTATTGTGTCCGTCGTGCAGGGAGGGGCTGGGTGGGGAGGGAGGGGCTGGGTGGGGAGGGGCTGGTCACCCCGTGGTGCCCTTATAAAATTCAACGTTTAACCCACTCACGCCGGCTTGTGCCCGCCCTCACTGTCGGCCATATTTGCGAA
>CM025615.2:2690505-2707837 GCA_014621495.2 Entosphenus tridentatus
GAGCTCCGCCCACTCCACAATAGCCCCGCCTACCCAGCACCAGCCCCCCCATAGCGATATGCCCATTGCGTACTGACCCCGCCATAGCCCCGTCTACTTTATCCGAGCCCCCACCACAACCCACAACCACCCACAAAGCCCCGGCCCAAGACCGCCACTGAAGTGACGGTGGCCGTCACCATGGCGCCTGTGCCAGGCCAGGTGCACTTTGAGGACCACGTGAAGTGTCAAATGTCAAAGGCTCGCTGACAGGAGGTCTCGGGACAGACCCAGCAGGTTGCCATGGGTTGGCTGACCGAGATGACCGATAGATGCACCACCAGCTGCGACACCTGATCCCACACTAATGACACCCCCCCCTGACCCGCGCTCTTATATACATGTAACCCCGCCCACTGTCAGTCTGGCCACGCCCTCTCCAATCAAGGTGACCCCGCCCCCTGCCCTTCGGCCCCGCCCCCCTGCGCGAGCGCGTCGCTGAGCGCCGCGATGTAGAGCAGCGCCACCTGCAGCGTCTCGTGCTTGGATAACTTCCGGCCGCACGAGCCCCCGCCCCCTGAGGGGGAGGGGTGCGACGAGGCCCCGCCCCCACTGGCTCCGCCCCCCCCTGCGCGGGGGACCACCCCCCTCAGCAGCTCGAACGCCTCGTTGAGACCGCGCATGCGTCGTCGCTCGCGCGCGTTGGCCGCCGCGCGCCGCTCGGGGCGCCCCGCCCCTCCGCCCCCGCGGGGGCTGTGAGCCCCGCCCCTCGGAAGCCCGCTCGCCCGAGGTCCTGACGCTCCTCCACCTCCAGTCTCTCCTCCTCCACGGTGGGGCCCATTGTCTTCACCTCCACGGTGGGGCTCAGTGTCTCCTCCTCCACGGTGGTGCCTCTTGTCTCCACCTCCACGGTGGGGCTCAGTGTCTCCTCCATGGTGGAGCCCAGTGTCTCCAACTCTACCACAGAGCCCAGTGGCCTCTCCATCACAGAACCCAATGTCTCCTCCTCCTCCAAGGAGGAATCTCGTGTCCTCTCCTCCACAGTGGGGCCCATGGTCTCCGCCTCCATGGTAGGGACCATGGCCTTCTCCGTGGTGGGGCCCAATGTCTCCTCCTCCACCACAAAGCCCATTGTCTGCTCCTCCACCACAAAGCCCAATGTCTCCTCCACCGTCGGGCCCATTGTCTCCTCCTCTCTGGCGCTGCAAGGGAGGAGATCCAGCTCTTCTCTTTCCCCTGGCGTCCTCTGATTCCTGAACACGCGGGGAGGTTATCAGAGATCATAATTAGTGAACGAATGGGGAGCCAATTGGTGATCGGCTATTCAGTGGTGAAATGATGATTCGTGGTGAGCTAATGAGCACTCAGATGATAAGTATCCAGTTCATTAGTGCGCAGCTAATTGACGATCAAGATGACGTGTGTTGATATAAACAGTCACCTTCCCCGGTGCGTGGTTTCACGCGCCTCGCCAAACAATGCTTGACATTTGCAAAGCGCCTTTCATCCCTAGATCCCAATGCGCGATATGAGGTTTGTGGTGACGGGGGTCAGATGAGAGGCGCGGGTTTAGGTGAGAGAGTTGTTGTGAAGGTGAGGGGTGAGGCGAGACGCGTGGGTTTGAGGTGAGATGAGAGAGGCGATCACCACCTCGACCCTCTTCGAGGCCCCCAGAGCCCTGAGATGCCCTCGCGTACCTCGTCCCCGTGTCCCGCGCTCCCCGGAGACTCGTCCTGGCTGGGTGAATCCCAGCTCCCTCCTGTCTCCCACGCCTCCTCCTCTCCTCCTCGGCACCAGCTGTCAACTCCCGGCTTGATCCAGGTCTCGTCGAGACCCTGCAGCCAGAGGATTGGCCTTGCTAGCTCCATGGGCGATGATAAGATGGTGGTGATACTGGGAGGGGATGATGATGATGATGATAGTGGTGATGATGATATTGATGGGGAGTATGTGTTGATGGTAACTATGGTCCTGACGGTGTTGACTAAAACTACCGATAGTATTGATGGTGATGATTGTAGTGATGCTGCTGCTGATTTTCCCCGCTGATGTTGATGCTGCTGATGATGCTGCTGATGTTGATGCTGCTGATGATGTTGCTGATGTTGATGCGCGTGCACGAAGGCGCGTGCATTGAGCAGCACGTGCCGCGCGCGCGCGTTTTAAGCGCGCGACCTCCGCAGGGGGGGGCGGGGGGAGGAGGGGGAGGGGGTTTGGGGAGGGATGGAGGGGGGCGGAGGGAGTGGGGGGACCCCCTGCAGAGAAGGAGTGTGTGACACCTGTAAGATGGGTGCTTCAGTATTAGGGTGTGACCGCGTGTGTGTTTGTTATGATAATGCACGTGTGTGCGTGAGTATGTGTGCGGGGCGAGCGGTGGCGCAGTGGTTAGCGCTGCGCTAAGAACCCTGCAGAGGTCCGAGTTTGATTCCTGCTCACGGCCAACAGTGACAAATAATCGAACCGGGTCTCCTCCCAGGACCAGTGCGGTGTGTAACCGATATCAAGACTGGGGAGACAAAGACGGCCAGGCATTGCTTTGGGCACACCATCTCCTCTTTTTATGGGCGCCATGTCGACCCTTCGTATGAACCTTTTCATAGGCTACACGGGGGAGCTTTGTCTTTGTCTGTCTTGCACACAGGTGTGGAGCGAGAGGCGCGTGGCGGGCGCGTGCCAGGCCCCGCCCTGCCCGCGCGGCGCGCGCCACGCGCGTGCGTGCGTCTGTGTGTGTCTGTGTGTGTGTGTGTCTGTGTGTGTGTCTGTCTGTGTGTGTGTCTGTCTGTGTCTGTGTGAGGAGCGGCAGTGTAGCGGTTAGCGCTACGCCGCGCTACGAATCCGACGACCCGAGTTCGATTCCCGCTCACGGTCAACAGCAGTGACGATTATCTGAACCGGTCCTGGGCATCCCCTAGGTCTACTCAGCCTCAAATGAATACCTGGTGCAACGTGTAAAAAACTTCGCCCACTAGGGAGACAAAAGTGTCAGGGCGTGATGCTGGCCACCCAACTTCTCGTGTGCCGTGCCGGCCTTCATAAGGGCTCGCTAACAGCACTTGCCCCAACAGTCTTTTAAAGGCTATATCGGGGCATATTTGTTGATGTTTGTGTATAAGTGTGTATTCATCTCAGTATTATGTGGGTTAATCGACATGGATGACTGTCAGATACACATACAAATAACTTCTTTCGCACCGTACGGTGCTCATCGGAGGTGCGGGAGGGAGAGTGCAGTCAGCACCACGCCCAGCCGCATTGGTTGTCGCATCGCAGCAGGTAGTAATTTAAGGCTGAGTCGACCTGACGTAGAACGAAGAGCCTTCCAACACTGCATGCGAGTGCTTATATGCGCTACAAACCAGTAATGGGGCTCGCCTAGGTCAACTCAGCCTCAAATGAGAAACAAAGGCGGCCGGGCGTGGTGTTGGCCACACAACCCCTCGTGTGCCGTGCCGGCCTTCATAGGCTCTCGTGAACAGCACTTCCCCCAAAAGTCTTTTGATGCTATACGGGTGATATTTGTATTTTTGTGTATCACGAACGCGGCGACCGCTCACGACCAATAACAAAAGTGGTACTGGAACCTCTTAATTCTATTCGGTGTGTGGAGTATCATGTATGTCGGCATGTTGAACTTATTTCGCGCCGCGCTAATCGGAGGTGCAGGGGAAGGACAACAAACTAAACACAAAAAGTAGTTCTACAAAAATTAGTTTGAAAATCAGGATGATTTAAAAGTACAAAACTCCAGTGGCTCCTTAATATCGAAAGGAAGGGCGTTCTAGATGCGACGATGCAGCAGTGACCACTTTGTTCGATGGCTATCCGAAAAAAAAAACCCATTAGACAAAGGCAGCCGGGGCATACGTGGGTGCTGCTACTCGCTAACAGCAAAAGCACTTGCCGCGACAGGCCGCGTGGGCTACACGGGGGACCTTTGTGTGCGTGTGCGTGTGCGCGCGCGCGCGTGCCTGTGCGTGTGCGCGCGCGCGCGGGGTGTTTACAGCGGAGAACCGCGCAGAGTTCAGGGGTCAGGCTGCTGCTGACAGAGGCGTCCCGTGGGTGTTTGGGTTTGGGCTGGGCTCACGGCACCTCCGTGGCCATTATACACCCCCCCCCCACCAAACACCGCTGACTATTACCGTGACCACTACCGTTGACTATGGCTGTTACGCGTCAACCCGTAAACCGAAATGATTCGTAACGAATAGAATTGTAAGTAAATGAATGTGCTTGATTGGAACGCGCGTAAGTCACCGCGTGGCACGCGTATTTTCCCTCGTTTCTCAGTCGCAAGGTTGAAGGGCGCAGCCCTGCAATGCCTCGCACGTGCCACTGCTGGCGGAAAGGGCCTCCACTAGACGCCGTTCGGGTTCCTCGTCCACGGTGGCCAGTACGTCGTGAAGGAGGAAGGCGGAGAGTCGCCCACACTTTACCCCACCACCACCACCACCACCACACACGACTTAACTGTGGTGGGGGTTAGGGTGGGGAGGGGGGACTTGACCCCCCCCCTCCATCCCCATCGCTTCAGCTACTTCGCCGGGAGATGGAGCCGAATCGGCGGCCTCTGGATCGCAAGTTCAGTGCTGCTCACCACAACCACCACCACCAGTGGCAGCTGCCTCGGAACGGTGAGAAACGAAATTAGAACCGACACAACAACAACAGCGCAGTGCCGAGTGCGTGTACAATTCCCCGCGTGGGTCCACTGCTGGATTAGGGCCCCGATTGTGGAGATCGTGCGGCTCTATCGCAACCTCACCACAACCTCACCACACACCACAAACATAGCCACCTTCACCACCCTCACCACCATACACTCACCCATACACTCACCACCATACACTCACCCATACTTCACCCATCCAATACACATATCACTCATACTTCATCCCAACCGCGCCCACACTGCCTACACACCACTAAGATTCCCCGTATAGCCTTCACAGACTGTTGGGGCAAATGCTGTTCGCGAGCAGCACCGATGAAGGCCCGCGCGGCACACGATGGGATGGGTGGCTGAGTCGACCTAGGGGAGGCCCAGGACCGGTTCAGATAATCGTCACAGGTGTTGGCCGTGAGCGATAATCGAACGTGGGTCGCCGGGTTCGTAGCGCAGCGCGCCAACCACTACACTACCGCTGCCAACACCACCTAAAAGACACACATTTCCCGTATAGCCTTAGCGGACTGCTGGGGCAAGTGCTGTTAGCGAGCACCTACGAAAGGCCGGCACGGCACAGGAGGAAGCGGATAGCGAACACCACGCCAGGCCGCCTTTGTTATCCCAATTAGCGAGTTTTACACACCGCACTAACTACTCATTTAAGGCTGAGTCGACCTAGGGGAGGCCCAGGACCGGTTCACATAATCGTCACAGGTGTTGGCCGTGAGCGGGGAATCGAACTGGGGTCGTAGGTTAGCGCGCTAACCGCTACCCTACCGCTATTCACACCATCACCACCACCACCACCATCAACCACACTCACTCCCACCTTACCGTCGCCACGCTCTGCACCCACCCCTTGTCACGCACCCCAACCCGCTCACGCACAACAACGAGCTCACCACGAGGAGACATCTGCGCAGCGGGAGAGGCCACTCGCTGCATCCTTGCTACGATCCCGACAGTCTCGGCAGTTGCGACAGTCCATGCAGTCCGCGGGCCGCACCTGCGTATGAATAATGGAGGTCAGTTTTGCGAGTTTCTGTGCGCGGTGAAGGGGACATTCATTATTCATGGCGACCGACTCAATTATGAATGAGTTGGTGGTGGGGAAACAAAGGCGGTCGGGAGCAGCCCCCTGGGGCTAAAACCTCTAAACCATCTCCCACCCCCTCACTGCACCCCCACCCCCCGATACAGGCAAGTCAGCATCATACCACACAATAACAAAGCATCACATCACGGATCACCCGAGCGGATAATACATTACATCACCGCACAGCATCATACTATCACACATCATCATAATCAAACCACACCATCACGCACAACAACGCACGCCCTCTCTCGCGCGCACCCTCACCACACATTCAGTTTTTCAGTTTCATTTATTATTTGGTATAGCCCTGTGAGCCATTCGGCTCTTGAATCGTGTGCAACAGCGACAAACGAAAAACAAAAAAACACGAACAAGAAAACATCCTAAAGTGACTACGCGCAAAAACAGAAAAATCCAGGAGAAAAAAACATCAAAAAATCTTCCAGAAAAAAGCAACGTACACCAACGCTGCGTTCGAAAAAAAATCCCAGTGGGATGCAAGTCGCAGCGGCAAAGCCACGCGTTGTATCATTGCTGCGGTCCCGGCAGCCGAGGCACAGCCATCGCATCATCACACGGCACCCCATAGCTCGGCCAATTACCGCGAGACGTCTCATCGCAGAGACGGGGGGAGAGGAGCGGAGTGGCGAGGAGGGGAGGGAGAAGGAGGGGGGGGGAGGCTAATGGACGGGTTCACCACGGACACTCCCCGGGGGGAGGGGGGGGTGTCTGGGTGAACGAGGAGGATTGAGGATGAGGTGGATGATGATGAGGGGTGAGGGGTGAGGGATACCTCCCCCCCACCACCACCACTACTCCTCCCCGTGCCCCCCCCCCCCGGGGGGCTCTTCACATAACTGCGCCCCGCCTCTGCCTCTGCTCATGGCGACTCTGTTCTCGCTCCCGGCCCAATAATTAGCGCGCCCCCCTCCGCTATTAGTGCGGCCCCCGCCCTCGCGAATGGGGTGGTGGTGGGGGGGGGGGGAGTTTAGTGGGGGTGGGGGGTAAGGCTCTTTGGCACACACACACACACGCAGGTACACACACGTATGCAGACATACACACACGCAGACACACACGCACGCAGGTATACACACGCAGGTACACACACGCACGCAGGAACACACACACGCACGCAGACACACACTCGCAGGTACAGACACACGCAGGGACACACACACGCAGACACACACACACGCAGGTACACACACGCAGGTACACACACGCACGCAGGTACACACACATGCACGCAGACACACACTCGCAGGTACACACACGCAGGAACACACACACGCAGGCACACACACACTTGCACGCAGGTACACACGCAAACAGGTACACACGCAGGTACACACACACACACGTGTATAAAGACAAAGATCCCCCGTATAGCCTGTTAGCGAGCACTTATCAAGGCCGGCACGGCACACAAAGGGGTGGGTGGCGAGCATCACGCCCGGCCGCCTTTTTCTCCCGAGTGGCGATGTTTACATGCCGCACCAACTACTCATTTGAGGCTGAGTCGACCTAGAGAAGCCCCAGGATCGGTTCAGATAATCGTCACTGGTATTGGCCATTAGCGGGAATTCAACCCGGGTCGCCGGGTACACACCCAGACACACACACAGGTACATGGGCACACGCGCGAGTACGAACGCACGCACATGCAAAAAGGGTACACGCAGGTATACATGTGTAGTGACTGTGATTGTCACTGTGTGGTGCCGGGCTTACGAAGTCACGGTGGATAATGTGCTGACATTATGTGTAGCCCGCTTACGGGGCGTAGTACCAGCCCTAGCGGGGCTTGGGTGAGCGCTGGTCAGCGCGAAGGCACCGCAAGCAGTGTGCGGTGCGGGCTCCCGGTGAGGGAGCGAGAGGGAGCGTCAGCCAGCCAGGGTTACGTTGGGGCATGATACGCTGGTTGACCTGCTGACACGCGACCGGATGATATTGGAGGGGGGGCACCAGTGGACGGGGGCCGCTGGGTGGTCACGTGGTCTAAAAGAGCTATCAGGAGTCTTCGAGAAAGAGCTCGAGAGATCTGGAAGGTGGGCGGGGTGAAGGGTGGAGCCAGCCCCAGCCCGGGGGCATATAACGGGGGCCCCGTGAGGAGTTCGGGGTTCTTCGTGTGCTGGTGTGAAGAAGACCAACATCGGGGAGAAGAAGCCTCTAGCCACACGGTCCGGGACCCCAGCTCGTGGTCCGGGCTGGGATAGCGAACCGCGTCTACTTCTGCCGTAGCGTGGTTAGATAGGCATTCGACAACCGAGTGTAGATTGTGTGATGTTGTGTTAAAGTTGCGTAATAAATAGTGTTGCTCCCAAGATAATGTCTGTGACTCAGTTGGACTCCCTATAACTGGTGTCAGAAGTGGCCAACTTGCTAGACTGTAGCTAGCGGTAAACGAGTCATGTCTATGCATCGCAGAGTTCGTGTACGTGTGTCGGACAAGGAAGACGACGAGGAATTGATTCCGCCCACAGCCACCGAGGAAGGAGCGAAGACGCTGCCCGTGGAGCAGGGCGCAGTCGGGGCGCGGAGCACCTCGCCTTCAGTGGAGGAGCTCGTCAGGGATGCGCGCGGCCATCTCGCTGACCTCCTCCAAGCAGCGTCCTCCATCCTCGTCGAGATGCGGTCCCTACCCTCGACGGCAAAGGAGGGGGCGACTTGGCCACCATTTCACAAAAGGCGGGAACGCCATCGCCGCTGCCCGCACTCGTGGGCGCCATTTTGCCGCCGGCGGGGAGTGCTAAGCTCGCCAAGCTTGAAGCGGGGACGTCCTCGTCGATCGACGTCCAGTCGCTCCGCCGTCGGCTACCCTTCATTAAATAATTTGTTGCTGCCAGCGGCGATTGGGTGGCATTTAAGCGGCGATTTCTCACAAATGCCGACTTGGCGGGATGGTCGGAGGTGGACGCGCTGAGGGCACTGCCCGCCGCCCTCGACGATGATGTTTTGGCGGCGTTCCTCGCCATCCCGCTGTCTGAGAGGTCCACCCTCAGGCAGGCGTTTGATCAGATGGCTGCTGTTTTCGAGCCTCCGCTGAACACCCGTCAGAATGTCGCTGTGAAGTGGAAAGGGGAGGGTGAGGCGGCTCTCGCCTACAGAAGTGCGCTCTTGGCGCTGGCGAAGGCCGCGTTCCCGAAAATGGATTACGATGGCCTTGACGCCTTGGTCCTCGAGAAGATGTTGGGACTTGCCAAGGATCTCCATACTGTGCTTCCCGCCAAGGACGGGGAGGTGTCTTCGCTCAAGATCGTCAGGTGCATTCAGGCGCAGTAGAACCTGCAACATGACAGGGTGTTGGTGGCGTGCTCCGCGTCTTTCGCGGAGTCCGAGGCCCACGCAGACGAGGAGCCTGGTTCCGCTTTCTCGCTGCATCAGCGGAGCGGCGATCATCGAGGTGATGGAGATCGGCGGCGGGTCAACCGGCAGCGGGCGAGGTCTGCTTTGTCCCAGTCCAGCGGGGGATGGGTCACCTGCTATAACTGCGGCCTGCCGGGGCACGTCCAGTCAGGCTGCCGGGTTCCTCGACGGTGGGCCCTGGGACGTCCGCCTTCCTACGGCTCCCTGCTTTCTAGGGCAAGTGGCGGCGCACCTCACACTCAGCCCCGGGGTTCACTTCACCCATCGAGGGGGTCCGATTTGCGTCGGGGTCGCGCGCGGTTTCGGGGGGAGTCGGTGCATGTTCGCAATGCTTGGCCGCTCCGACCAGATCAGTGGTCGGAGCTGGCTCATCGCGTGGTCGCAGCGACCGCGGGGTCGTCGGCCCTGAAGATTTGTATCGACCAGGGTTGTTTGGAATTGTCATCGGGACGGCGTATGGCATTTCTTCTGTCCCCGACCCACGTGTATTCTGCTAACGCTACGGTGCAAGCACTTGCGTGCCGAACGGTGCGGATTCTGCCCGGCGCGCAAATGTTGGTGCCCCTTTGATTGTGTAAATCACTCAATGTGCACTCTTGGGGACGGTATTGTGTTTCTCGAATAACCTTAGTCGGGAGATGTCACTCGTAGCAGCTCAGATGCTGGTCTCCCGGGATCAGGCACCATTTATTCAAGTCCTTAATGCCGGGTCGGACACTACGGTTATTCAGGAAGGTTCCGTGATCGCTCACGCGTCTCCGGTGTGTCTGGAGGCGGATGTCGTGGGGAATGTCGGGGTCGGCGTTCGGTCTCACGGACCTCCGCTTGCGGATGAGGCACGGATGGACAAGCTGTGCTCGTAATGTGGCGATTTATCTGCGGGGCAAATGGGGAAGCTGAGAGCGCTCCTGCGGGAGTTTTCAGACATTTTTAGTAAAAGTAAATTTGATATAGGTCGCACGTCTCTGTTGAGCCACCATATTGACACGGGAAATGCCGCCCCCATTCGGCAGAATCCTTACCGCCTGAGTCTGGCCAAAAAGGAACACGTTCGTGCGGCGGTAGATTAAATTTTGGCCATGGATATAATTTTGCCCTTCTTTTTGATGTATAGGAGAGAGTATGATCCTCCCATCGATGTACAATTACAGGCCGCGCCTGCCCCGAAGGTGTCCACATTTTCTGACTCGATTTGGTTCAAGATCAGAACATTTTACGAGGCGTGGGAAGCCGCCAGTATTAACTCTCAGGCTAGGCAGCTGGCCAACGAGTGGCTCAAAGGTGCCCGTGTTTCCCTGTGCGATTGGTCGCTGGGGGACAAGTGGTCTAAAAGAGCTCTCGGGAGCCTTCGAGAAAGAGCTCGAGAGATCTGGAATGTGGGCGGGGCAAAGGGCGGAGCCAGCCCCAGCCCAGGGGGATATAACGGCGGCCTCGTGAGGAGCTCGAGGTTCTTCGTGTGCTGGTGTGAAGAAGATCCACGTCGGGGAGAAGAAGCCTCTAGCCACACAGTCCAGGACCCAGCTTGTGATCCGGGCTGGGATAGTGAACCGTGTCTAGTTCTGCCGTAGCGTGGTTAGATGGGCATTCGAGACCCGAGTGTAGATTGTGTGATGTTGTGTTAAAGTTGCGTAATAAATAGTGTTGCTCCCAAGATAACGTCTGCGACTCAGTTGGACTCACGGCACATGGACAGACATGTTTATACAGTGAGGGAAAAAAGTATTTGATCCCCTGCTGATTTTGTACGTTTGCCCACTGACAAAGAAATGATCAGTCTATAATTTTAATGGTAGGTTTATTTGAACAGTGAGAGACAGAATAACAACAACAACATCCAAAAAAACGCATGTCAAAAATGTTGTGAATTGATTTGCATTTTAATGAGGGAAATAAATTGCGGCAAGTGCTGTTAGCGAGTACCTATGAAGGCGGAACGTCACGGCCTATCAGGGAGTGGCGTAATCCAGCAACCACCTTTGTCTCCTCAGTGCTGATGTTTTATACACACCACACCAGGTACTCATCTGAGGCCGAATCGACCGAGGGGAGACTCAAAACCGTTTCAGATATTCGCTCCACACTGTTATTGGTCCCGCAAGCGGGAATCGAACTCGGGTCGACGGGTTATTAGCGCAGTGCGGCACGAACTGCTGCGCCACGGCTCCCCCCCCACACACACGTACAGACAAAGACAACAACAACAACCGCCATTCGCCACTAAGTGGCGGTGACGTCACCACGACGCTTGTGCCAGGCCAAGTGCACATTGAGGCCACGTGAAGTGTCGAACGCCCGCTGGCAGGAGGTCACGGGGCAGACCCAGCAGGTGCCACGGGTCGACTGACCGAGATGACCGAGATGACTGGCTGATGCACCACCTGTGCCCCCTACTGTACCAACTTGCTGTGTTTTAGCCACCCGGCGCTCCGCTCGTTGTTGTGAGCGTCGCTCCTCCGCCCTCCGTTGTTGTTGGAGGGCGACTGCCTCCAACTGCCCAGTAGCGTCCTTCACGAGCCTCCTCCACTGAGGCCGATCTTGACACCGCTGGTACCAGTCATCGGCAAGTCCACTCAGCTCTACGTCCTCCTGTACCACATCACTCCATCTCCTCTCTAGCCCGTGCCGCGCCCGTTTAGCCCCCTCGATCCGGCCGAACAAAAGCTGTTTAGGCATGCGGTGGCTGGGCATGCGGGCTACATGACCCAGCCAACGCAGCCTTGCCTGCCGGAGGAGCTCACCGATGGGACTTTGCCCAGATCTTTCAAGGATTTGTGAACTCCTCACACAATCCAGCCTGGTTAAACCCAGGATGGATCGTAGGCAGGCCAGCCTAAATGTTTCCAACCGGCGAAGATGCTCCATCAGGGGGGTCCACGTTTCGCAAGCGTAGAGAAGGGAGGGAATGACCGTGGCCGAAAAGATCTGAAGCTTCGTGCGGAGCGACAGACCAGGTAGCTTCCACACAGCGTTACGCAACCGATGAAAAGATATTGCCGCTCGACTGATTCGGAGTGAGACCTCTGCTGTTAAACTGGAGCCGGTCATAAGCACACTGCCCAGGTATGGGAAACTCTCCACTCTCTCCACAACTTCCCCATCACCGATTGGGAGTTGTGGGGGTGGAGTGTCCGATGGTACAAAATACCCAGGCAGGTGCTTAGTTTTGGTGGGGCTGATGGTAAGGCCCCATCTCTTAGTGGCACGCTCCAGTCTCAGCAGCAGTGTCTCCAACTCTCATACAAACGTGACACACACAGCATCCATACACAGTGAGTAAGATAGTGTGTGTGAGTGCGTGGTGTGTATGAGTGTGCGCCGCGGTAGAGAGATGTTAACAACCTCGCCTGGTATATAGGAAGGTCGTGGGTTCGATTCCGACCATAACGCCTGTATATTTGGAGTGTGCATGTTCTCACCGGATACTCCAGGTTTTAGAGTATTTTGCTGTTAGATATTTCCACGTGTTAAGCCACTTCGTTGAGCTCTCATTTCTGAAAAAGAGCTCAGTGGGCCTTACCTGGTTAAAAAAAAAGGTTCATAGTGTGTATGTGAGTAATGTCGTGATAAGGTTTTAGATGCTGTGAGTGGTGGTGGTGGTGGCTTATGCCCCCACCGAGGAGGAAGATCAGTGGAGGGATGCAGGCAAGGCTGATAAGTCGGATGCCTTCTATGACCTCCTGTCCCAGGTGCCGGCTAAAGTGGCCCCTCAGGATAAAGTCATCTTGTTGGGTGACTTTAATGCCCGAGTAGGTCATGGCGCAGGCACTTGGGCCGGAATGATTGGAAGGCGTTGGCCAGATCAGCTTAATAACAATGGAAGGAGGCTGCTAGACTTCTGTGCAGCCCATGGGTTGTAATCACCAACACGCTGTTCCGGCATCGGCGCATCCGCATAACATCTTGGGTGCACGCCGGGTCCAAGCAAGAACATATGCTGGACTACAAATTGACACCAGAACTCATCTGTCCACTGACCATCGGCTATTCATCTGTAGGATGTGCCTGCATTCCATCGTGGTGGTGGGTGTCCACCTCGGACCCCATTCAAACCAGAAATAGTCTGGTCTCGGCTCGCTGATGAAAGTTGCAAGCGAGAATTTGATCATCGCTTGCAGCTGGTGTTGGCATCACCCCCCCTACCCTCCTCATGAAGCCGAGGGGCAATGGGTAAAGTTCAGGACTGTGGCTCATGCAGCTGCTATGGCTGCATTGGGTACGCGTTCCAGACCTCCCCAGAGAACCTGGCTAATGGAGGAAGTGTTCCGGCTAGCTGAGACAAAACGACAGGCCCACTACCACTGTCTACAACATCCCACAATGGAGAATGAAGAGGCTTGCCCGAGCCTTCGCTCAGAGGTTTGGAAAGCTGTGCAGCGCTGAAAGGATGAGTGGTGGTTATGGTTCGCTAAGGGGATGAAAACTGCCTCAGTTTAGATAACATCATTGGGGCAATATGAGGTTGACCCTGCTAGGTATGAAGTAGCCACCCCATGTGAGTGGCTGGCTGAGGTGTCATCTCATGCGAAAGAACAAAGAGGAATCCGGCACCTGAGACCAGGCACAGCGCCGGGTCGAGATAACATCCCAAGCGAACGTCTAGGGTTGCGCTTGTGTGCAGGCTGCCATATGTGACATCAACACGGCCGTCTGGTCCACCAAGCCGGGTTGCGCAGAATTGGAAGGATGCCCTGGTGAGAGAGATAAGAAAGGGGACCGCACTCTTTGCAACAACTACCTGGGAATCACTCTCCTGGAACGGATTATTCAACATCGCATTGCCAGGTATGCTGAGTATACGCTCGTTAAGCCCCAAAATTAACCGTTGACGAGCTCCCCCGAGGTCGACTCAGCTCTACGTACTCCCTGGTGTGATGTGTAAACATCGCCACTGGTAAGACAAAGGCGGCCGGCCGTGGTGCGTACCAGCCACCCCCCTCTTGTGCCGTGCCGGCCTCAAAGGTGCTTGCTAACAGCACTTGCTCCAACAGTCTGTTCGGGCTACACGAACAGACTTGTCCTTATTTTTTTCTGTTTTTACGTGCGTGTCTCTGTGTGTGTGAGGGAGACGGTTAGTACTGGGCCTCCCCTAGATCGACTTAGCCTTAAACGAGTACCTGGTGCGCTGTGTAAACGTCGCCACTGGGGAGACAAAGGCAGTCGGGCGTGGTGATGGCCACCCACCCCCTCGTGGGCTCTGCCGGCATTTTCATAGGTGATCTCTAAAGCACTTTCCACACACAGCCTGTCAGAGGCTACACGGGGGATCTTTGTCTTTGTCTTGTAAGAGAGACGCGGATCAGTGGGGTGTGACTGCTGCCTCCGCTGTCTCCCCTCGCGTGCAATCCCCGGGATTATGGAGCGAGGGGAGTGAGAGGGGAGAGGGAGGGGAGAGAGATGAGAGAGAGATAGGAGAGAGAGAGAGGGGAGAGCGACAGGAGAGATTGGAGAGAGAGAGAGACGCGATCGAGGCGAGCGAGAGGGGAGAGAATCTGCACGTGCGCACATACTTGTCACGTGCGCCCAGGTGTGTACTCACGTGAGCGGACGCGCGCTCATGCGTGTCTCCTGTGCAGAGCCGGCCCAGCCACTAAGCGACCCTTGCAATTGCAAAGGGCCCCGTGGCCAGCAGAGGGCCCCCCTAGAGTCACTGCTAGCGAGTGGGTGAAAAAAAATCATACATCAAAGGGGCCTCCAACCAAATTTTGCTTAGGGCCCCCAAAGGTCTAGGGCCGGTTCTGCTCCTGTGAGTACATGCCATGTACATGGTCAATCAGTCACAAGGAACTCGCTGATCTTGACAAATCGATCCCTTAGCCACGTCGCGCCAGGAGGACACGGGCGCCCCCTGCTGGCACCTGGGCTCGATTCCCGACTCGGGCACATTTTTGTGTGGAGTTTGTGCCCCCCCCCACCCCCCCTGTTTTGCAGAGTGAGCGTGTGAGTGGACAAAGTCCTATAATCGGTGAGCACCTCCGGCAGGTGAGGCTGCGTTGGCTGAATCACGTAGCCCGCATGTCCAGCCACTCCATGCCCAAGCAGCTTTTGTTCGGCCAGATAAAGGGGGCTAAACAGGCACGTCACGGGCCGGAGTAGAGGTGGAATGATGCGGTGCAGGAGGACGTGGAGCTGAGTGGACTTTCCAATGACCGGTACCAGCGGTGTCAAGATCGGCCTCTGTGGAGGAGGGTCGGGAAGGCCGCTACTGGGCAGTTGGGAGGCAGTCGCCCTCCAAACAACAGCGGAGGGCGGAGGAGCAACGCACACAACAACGAAAGCCGTGCCAGGCGGTTGAAACGCGAGGTAGCACAATGGGGAGCACAGTTCGTGCATCTGCCACTTATCTCAGTCACCCCATGGCATATGTGTCTGTCCCGTGACCTGTCAGCGAGCCTTCGACAATTCACATGGCCTCAAAGTGCACTTAGCCTGGCACAGAGCGCCGTGGTGACATCACCGCTACTTCGTGTAAAGCAGCGCCAGTGGAATTGCTATCGGCCAAATCACATCCCCAAATGGTGACCTAAAATTTCCTGCAAATCTCTCAACTGGGATTCCACATCAGAAGCAGCAGCAGCAACATTGCCACTGACACTGTGATAAACCCGACAGGACCCTCCTGAACACGAGTCCTGAGACTAAAGTGAGGCTTTACTGGGTGAACGAGCAGAATGAAAATCATAAAAATTATAATCCGTGCAGGGTTGGTCACGGGGGAGGCAGGAATACTCGGGAGTGTTTGTGCACAGAGGTAAACTACTTGGATACAGATTGTACTGAGTGCGCTTCTTAGCACCATCATCATCACTCTCGTTCAACAGTTGCAAAGATCATCCTTTCGCCCACAGAGAGTTGATGGGCCAGGGAATGGAGGAGAGATTTAACCCCATCTTATCAAAGCCGCATGTATGTTATATTTGTAGCGTGTGTCCATATGTCAGCCCCCCTACCCCTATAATGTTGGTTACTATTCCCCCCCCCCCCCGAAAGAACAAAGCCATACCCTCCCCCCCACCCTGTCGGAGGACCCCCCTCTAGGTGGGGGGGGGGGGCACCGAAAATGTTGTTCTCCCCATTCCGAGATTTACTGCAAGTGCTGGACAGCTCCCTTCGTCTCCCACCGCTCTCCCCAGAAATCCCCGGCGCGTCGTACCGGATTTGTGTGCGTATACCTCAATACAAAACATACTAAAATATAATAAATACTGTTGCAAAGATCAAAAGCCCCAAAATGCACAACGTAATACATATACATGCGTATGTGTTCGACGACACACAGCTGATCAGCGAGCCCACCGCCACCACCGCACTACCGGCTGCCACTACATACAGCTCATCAGCGAGCTCATAGCCACCACCGCACTGTCGGCTTCCACTCCACACAGCTCATCAGCGAGCCCGCCACCACCACACTACCGGCTACCACCATACACAGATCATCAGCGAGCCCACCCCCACCACCGCACTGCTGGCTTCCACTACACACAGCTCATCAGCGAGCCCATCGCTATCACCGAACTGCCAGCTTCCAATACACACATCTCATCAGCGAGCCCTCCACCACCACCACACTACGGGCTTCCACTACACACAGCTCATCAGCGAGGACACCAGGTGCACGAGTGGAGGAGACTCGGAGATTCCTCCTGTGGGCGACTGCGGCTACGAACACCACGGCCATAGAACCTCGCACTGCTACACACACACACGTGAAGACGTGGATGGGTGAGTAGGTGACTTGGTGAGTGGTTGGTGAGTGGGGGAGTTGGTGGGCGTGTGAGTAGGTTGGTAAGTGGATGAGTGGGCGAGTTAGTGAATGTATTGATGAGTTAGTGGGTGAGTGGTGGAAGTGGGTGGTTGAGTGGAGGCAGTGGGTGGGTGAGTGGGTGGGTGAGTGGAGGAAGTGGGTGGGTGGGTGAGTGGAGGAAGTGGGTGGCTGAGTGGAGAAGTGGGTGGGTGAGTGGAGAAGTGGAGTGGGTGGTTGAGTGGAGTAAGTGGGTGGTTGAGTGGAGTAAGTGGGTGGTTGAGTGGAGTAGTGGGTGGGTGAGTGGAGAAAGTGACTGGGTGAGTGGAGAAGTGGGTGGGTGAGTGGAGTAGTGGGTGGGTGAGTGGAGGAGTGGGTGGGAGAGTGGAGGAGTGGGTGGGTGAGTGGAGTAGTGGGTGGGTGAGTGGATTAGTGGGTGGTTGAGTGGAGGCAGTGGGTGGTTGAGTGGTGGAAGTGG
>CM025615.2:2735940-2753853 GCA_014621495.2 Entosphenus tridentatus
AGTGATGGATTGATGCGGGGTCCCATTCACTCTCATTGCAATGGAGTGAACCGGGTTCCCACGATGGAGCGATTCGGGGTCCCATTCACTCTCATCGCAATGGAGTGATGTGGGGGTCCCTTCGTGAGTTGTGGTTCCCCATGTGGTGAGTGTTGCTGTGGCTTCGCTCTCTCGCTCTCAGACTCGCGCCCGCTGGTGCCAACGTTGAGGAGGTTACCTGTTTCCAGGAGGTACAGCAGTGTCACGATGGTGATGGTCGTGGTTTTTGTCCGTGTGACCGTTCGGCGCAACAGTCGGATGAGTCGCGTGTATCGCCTCCGCAGGACAAACACCACCTCGCTCGGCAGCTCAATGGCCTCCTCCTCATCCACCTCCTCGTCGTCTGGCCCAGCCGTACTCACCTTCGGTGTCTCCCGCACCTCCCCTGGCACTATCGTCACAACCTCCACTGCCTTTCTGGGCTTCCGAATCCTCATCCCCTTGCCGCGCGCTGTCGCATCATCTGCCTCCTCCGGGAGAATCGTCTCAAAGCCCGCCACCGTCCCGGACTCCTCGACCTCTCTGGTGTCTTCGCTCGCCGCCCCCTCCGGCGTCTCTTCGTGGCCCCGTCTCCACGCTGGTTCCTCGGGTTGCGGCCCGCTACCGGCCGCAGTGCCGTTGCACGTTGCTGCACCGCGCCGGACGTCCTCCCACTCGGTCTGCGTTTGCGTCGTCTCCCTGCGCACGTCCAATCTCATCGTCGTGGTGCTCGTGCTGGCGGTGCTCGTGGTCTTCCGCACCAACACCTTCGTCCTCTTTTTCTTTTTCTTCTTCTCTTTCTCTTCGGTCGTCGTCGTCGTCTTAGCCATCGTCGTTGCCGTCGTCGTAGCGACAGTCCCCGTGCCTCCTCCCCAGCTGCTGTCCGAGACAGATTCATCCGTCGACCCCATCTCCTCGGCAACGTCGTAGTAATCGCTGCTCTCGCTTTCCCTGGAGGTCACTTCGTGGCAGGTCAAATCGAGAGAGGTCACGTCGAGAGAGGTCACGTCCAGAGAGGTCACGTCGAGAGGGGTCACGTCAAGAGAGGTCACATTGAGAGGGGTCACATCTAGAGAGGTCACATTGAGAGGGGTCACGTCGAGAGGGGTCACGTCGAGAGGGGTCACGTCGAGAGGGGTCACGTCGAGAGAGGTGACGTACTGTGAGCTTGTGTCGCGAGATGTCGCATCATGGAACGTGGCGTCCTGCGACGTTAACTCATCCGTGGAGACTCCCTGCGGAGTCTCAGATTTCTCCTCGAGTGGCGTCAATTCTCGAGTGGATTCCTCAACAATTTCTGGTGTCTCCGTCTCCCTCTCATCCCGAGTGTCGCCACTTTGCGACTCAGCCTCCTTCTCCTCCACCTCCATCGATTCAGCAATGTCTCCTACTCCCGTCCCCGTCATCTTGAAGACATAGATGCGCTTGTCGAACCGCAGCGATATTCCTGTTGCGTGCATCTCCTTCGCCGGCGTCAACGCCGCGTCTGTCCCCCCCTCATCTACGCCGTCTCCCTGACGGTTGTCCAGGGTGTTCCCTTGCCCTCCCTTCTCCTTCTCCGACTCCTCCTCCTCTTTCTCCTCCTTCTCCTCCTCCGATTCCTCCTCCTCCTCCGCCTCCGCCGCCGCCGACCCTTCAGGACTTAGGTAGAAGAGGAAGCCGTCTTCGTCGGAGGCCGGCGGGAGCGGGGAGGGCGGCTCCACGAGGATGAGCGGCTCCGCCAACATCCCGGCCGGCGGAGAGCGAATCAGTCGCTCGGCCGCCGGGTCGCGGGGAGACGCGAGGCCACGCAACTCCAGCAACGGCATGCCGGCCCTGCCGGCCCTGCCGGCCCCACTGCGGGTCACCCTGCGGGCCGAGCTCACTATCGGGCTTGGGCCCATGGCAGGGATCTCATCGCTGTGATCGGCGACCGCTGCTCCGGGCTCCGACCGCACGGGGAGCGGTTCTCTCTCAACCGACTCTGCTCTCAGTTCTGGTTGTGCTGTTGGTTTTGGCTTGATTGGTTTCACTGGTTCTGGTTTTAGTTCTGGTTTCACTGGTTCCTGTTTTGATTCAAGTTTCACTGGTCCTAGTTTTTGTTCCACTTTCACTGGCTTTGGTTCCAGTTTGACAGCTTCCAATTTCACTGGTTCTGGTTTTGGCTCAAGTTTTGCTGGTTTTTGCTCCAGTTTAACAGGTTCTGGTTCTGGTTTCAGTTTCACCGCCTCTGCTTTTGGTTCCAGTTTGATAGGCTCCAATTTCGCTTGTTCTGGTTTTGGTTGCAGTCTTACTGGTTCCGGTTTTGCCTCCAGTTCAACTGCCTCTGGTTTTGGTTGAAATTTTGCTGGCTCTGGTTTTGGTTCCAGTTTGACAGGCTCCAATTTCACTTGTTCTGGTTGTTGCAGTCTTACTGGTTCTGGTTTTGCCTCCAGTTCAACTGCCTCTGGTTTTGGTTGCAATTTCGCTGGCTCTGGCTTTGGTTCCAGTTTGACAGGCTCCAGTCTTACTGGTTCTGGTTTTGGCTCCAGCTCAACTGGCTCTGGTTTTGGTTGAAATTTCGCTGGCTCTGGCTTTGGTTCCAGTTTGACAGCTTCCAATTTCACTGGTTCTGGTTTCACTGGTTTTGTCTCCAGTTTCACTGGTTTCGATTTTTGTTCCAGTTTCACTGGTTCTGGTTTTAGTTTCAGTTTCACTGCCTCTGGCTTTGGTTCCAATTTGACAGGTTCCAGTTTAACTGGTTCTGGTTCCAGTTTAACTGGTTCTGGTTTTAGTTTCAGCTTTACTGGTTCTGGTTTTGACTCCAATTCAACTGGCTCCGGCTTTGGTTCCAATTTCGCTGGTTCTGGTTTTGACTCCAGTTCAACTGGTTTTGGTTTTTGCTCCAGTTTAACAGGTTCTGGTTTTAGTTTCAGTGTCACTGCCTCTGGCTTTGGTTCCAGTTTGACAGCTTCCAATTTCACTGGTTCTGGTTTCACTGGTTTTGTCTCCAGTTTCACTGGTTTAGATTTTTTTTCCAGTTTCACTGGTTCCGGTTTTTGTTCTAGTTTCACTTGTTCTGGTTTTGGTTCCAGTTTTGGCAGTTTCACTGGTTCTGGTTTTGGTTCTAGTTTCACTGGTTTTGGTTCCAGTTTTACTGGTTCCAGTTTTGGCAGTTTCACTGGTTCTGGTTTTGTCTCCAGTTTCACTGGTTTTGGTTCTGGTTCCAGTTTAACAGGTTCTGGTTTTTGCTCCAGTTCAACTGCCTCTGGTTTTGGTTGCAATTTCACTGGCTCTGGTTCCAATTTTACAAGTTCCAATTTCACTGGTACTGGTTTTGGTTCAAGCTTCGCTGGTTTTGTCTCCAGTTTAACCGTTTCTGGTTTTAGTTTCAGTTTAACTGGTTCTGGTTTTGACTCCAATTCAACTGGCTCTGGTTTTGGTTCCAATTTCGCTGGTTCTGGTTTTGACTCCAGTTTAACTGGCTCCGGCTTTGGTTCCAGTTTAACAGGCTCCAATTTCACTGGTTCTGGTTCTGGCTCCAGTTTCACTGGTTCTGGTTCTGGTTGCAGTTTTACTGGTTCTGGTTTTTGCTCCACCTCAACTGGTTCTGGTTGCAATTTCACTGGCTCTGGTTCCAATTTCACTAGTACTGGTTTTGGTTCAAGCTTCGCTGGTTTTGTCTCCAGTTTAACTGCTTCTGGTTTATGTTTCACTGGTTTTGATTTTGGATCCGGTTTCACCGTTTCTGGTTCTGGTTCCATTTTCTCTGGTTCTGGTTTTGGTTCCAGTTTTACTGGTTCTGGTTCAAATTTCACTGCTTCTGGTTTTGGCTTAAGTTTAACAGGTTCTGGTTTAAGTTTCAGTTTCACTGCCTCTGGTTCTGGCTTTGGTTCCAGTTTGACAGGCTCCAATTTAACTTGTTCTGGTTTTGGTTTCAGTTTCACTGGTTCTGGTTTTTGCTCCAGTTCAACTGACTCTGGTTTTGGTTGCAATTTCACTGGCTCTGGTTCCAGTTTTACAAGTTCCAATTTCACTGGTACTGGTTTTGGTTCAAGCTTCGCTGGTTTTGTCTCCAGTTTAACTGGTTCTGGTTTACGTTTCACTGGTTTTGATTTTGGATCCAGTTTCACTGTTTCCGGTTTTGGTTCCATTTTCTCTGCTTCTGGTTTTATCTCTATTTTAACTGGCTCTGGTGTAAGTGTCACTGGTTCTGGTCTTTGCTCCAGTTTAACTGGTTCTGGTTTTAGTTTCAGCTTTACTGGTTCTGGTTTTGACTCCAATTCAACTGGCTCTGGTTTTGTCTCCAGTTTAACTGGTTCTGGTTTTTGCTCCAGTTTAATAGGATCTGGTTTTAGTTCTAGTTTCACTTGCTCTGTCTTTGGTTCCAGTCTGACAGGTTCCAATTGCACTAGTTCCGGTTTTGTCTCCAGTTTAACTGGCTCTGGTTTAAGTTTCACTGGTTCCGGTTTTGGCTCCAGTTTGACTGGATCTGGTTTTGGTTCAATTTTCACTGGTTGCGGTTTTGACTCCAGTTCCACACATTTTACTGCTTCGGGTTTTGGTTCTAGTTTTGCTTCCAGTTTCTCCGATTGCAGTTTAACCGATTCTGGTTTCTTCCCCCCTGCTTCTGTCTCCATGACTGCCGATTCCTCCTCCTCCTCCGCCTCCCCTACCACCACCACCCCCACCTCATCTTCACGCTCCACCTCCGACCTCCGCCTCACCACTGTGGCGAGTTTGGTCAGAGGGAAGCGACACAACGTCACTCCCATGGTCACCATTTCCCGTCCCGCCACCGCTCCGCCTTTCCTCCTGCCATCAGCTTCATCTTCCGCGTCATCCTCCGTCTCTTCGGGAATGGCCTCCTCCACCTCGTATGCAGAGGTACGTCTCTCCGCGTCGTCGTCGTTGTCGTCTGCTCTGGTCACCCTGGCCGCCGCGCTCGTCGATACCTCGTAGGTCACCTCTTCCGAACTCGGCGTGTCCGGCGTTGGAAACGGAACCTCCGAGCTCTCATCCTCCTCCTCCTCATCCTCCATGCCATCCAACTCGGTCGTTTCCCCGGGTGCCTCCTCTTCTCTGGTTTTCCTACCCTCTTTGTCGGTCTCCTCTTCGCCAGTGACACTCCTTGAGGTGTGGCCACCAAAGGGGGATATTTCGATCACCTTTTCCTTTCTTAACATGACCTCTTCCCTTAGGACCCTTGTCTGCACCACCTTCCGTCTGCCGCCAAGGGTCAGTCGACTAACCCAGCGTTCTTCCGACCTTCCTGCCTCGTCTTCATTCTCTTCATTGTCGTCCTCCTCCTCCTCATCACCGCTGTCATAATCGTCATTGACGAATATCCGCTGCACCTCGCCAGGAAGGTTCCGGAGTTTCCCATGGTCTCGCGGCGTTGGCTCGTCGCTCTGCGTCCTCTTCCGCGTCACGACCACGTGCTCGCCGCTGGCCCCGGTTAGCTGGTACACGACGCTCTTCTTCAGGTTTCTCATCCTCACACACCTCGTCACGCCCGCCTCCTTCTCCTCGTAATCCTTTTCCTCCACCTGCATCGTCACCGTGCGCGGGAAATCAATTTGGAGCTTCTGCCGGTGTTGCCGTCGCGTCGTCTCCTCGTCCTGCTGGAAAGCCTCGCTTGTCTCTCCCTGGAACGTTAATTTCTTCTCGACTTCCTCCTCATCTTCCACGATGAGACTTCTAGTCATATCCGCACGGTATACAAAGGCGTCCTTCTCAACCGATGCATCCTCCTCTTCCTCTTTTTCCGTCTCCTCGTCAGCAATGTCGTCAGCCTCCGCGGGGGACAGCGCCTCCTTCTCCTCCACAATGGAGCTCTCCTTGAGAGAGAGATCTCCATATGCCGCCTCCGAGTCAGAGTCCACCTCGACCCACTCCGCCCCGTTGCGAGTCTCCGCGTCGCCCGCCACCACCGATTCCGCCGTTTCCTCCGGTTCAGTTTTTTCTGGTACTTCTGGTTCTTCTGAAACAGATTTAGAAATTTTGAGGACCAACACGGCCCGCGAGACTCTGGTGGGGGTGTCCCCATCCTCTCCTCGCTCTTCTGGTTTCGTCGCGACATCTTCACACAGATCCTCCGCCACTGCACTCTCCTTGGGGTAGGTGGAGTAGAGCTCACGTGCGATCTTCTCTTCTTCGCTCCTCATTCCATCCAGCTCCTCGGCCTTCCTGCCCATCATCAGGCTCATGGCTTCCTCCACTCCGAGCTTCACCTCCTCCCTCATCTTGCGTTGTTCTTCGCTCAACTCTACCATAACCTCCTCGCGCTTTATCTCCTTCCGGCTCCTGCTCCGGTTCACCTCCTCGACCCTGCGCTTTACATCCTTGTCAGACGGCCGTGACGCCATGACCGAATCCGCCATCGCCTTTTCTGAAACTTCTGAGCGTTCCTTTCGGGTGACCTCATCGCTCCGCTCTTCCCTTGTCACCGCAGCATCATCGGGGGCCTTCACCGACACTGTGAGTGGTTCTGGATCCTCCACTCCACTCTTGACTGTCATGATCTCAGGACTTGACCACCCAGGAACATTATCTGGAGTTAATTTCCCCACCGGCTCAGTGGTAACATCCTGCGGCGCAGGTGACAGCTGCGGTTCCATGTCCAGCTCGGGTTGTTGAGGAGGGAATACCTCAAAGGGCAACGAGTCGACGGGTGTGGTCACCAGTCCCGTCAGGTCCACCCTGGAGCCCTCCTCATTGGCTGCGGTGTCACCGTTGGCCCCGAACACCATGATGCGCACCCACACCCTCCTCTCCACCACTAAAGCCCCCGCGTCTCCCCCGTCGACGTCCGCGCCGTCGACGTTGTGAAACGCGAAGTCCGCCTCCTCGTCGTGTGCAGTCATCTCAGGGTGGGCGGCCGCCATTTTGTGCAGGAGGCCCAGGGGCAGGGCAACACCAACGTCCTTCAGGGCGCCGGCTACGCCTCGGCCTGGCGGCACCACCACCGACACAGCACGGCATTCCGAGAGCGCCGGGGGGGTGGGCAACGTGACCCCCTGCGTGCCGACGGCGAGTTTGGGGACGGGGCCCTCTGCCCGCCGGCCCCCCAGTCTTTCCGCGGACTTGGGGAATGCAGAGGCCAATGATGTGGGCTCGGGCATCTCTGGCAAACGATGCTTTCCCAGATCTTCGCAGGCAAGTGCCGACTTTTCCGCCGATATCATTTCGGTTTCTGGCAAGGAATCCTCGGCTCGACCGACCTTCAGAGCCTCTCCACCTGACTTCCTTTGGGCTGCATCGACGCCTTCCAGCGATGTCTCTGGACCCTCCGCATCTCCTTCCTTCAACGTCGTTGTGCCGTCGCCGGCGGTGGTGGCACTGACCGGGGGCGGCCGTACGATTGCGGCGGCGGTGATGTGGCGCGTGGTGACTCGCTTGACGAGACTGCCGCGCCCACCGCCCTGGCGGCCTCCCCTGGCCCAGGACTCCGTCACCACGGTATACTCGCGGCTCGCCAATCCCGCTGTCACGTCAAGGACTGATGCCAAATCTGGCTTTGCTTCCGGTCCCGAGCTTGGCTTGTGCCCGGGAACTCCCGTTTGAGTTTTGACGGCGTCGACGATAGCGGTGGCGATAGTGGGTTTTTGTTCTGCCGCCTCTTCCTGTGCAGGTCCCTCCCCGCTCTCCCTTGGCTCTCCTGTTTTCATTCGCAGCCTCAGTTCCAGTTTACTACCCTTCAGGTCGACGCTGGGTTCTGGTTGAGCTGAATCGTCAGTTGGCATCGGGCCGTGCCTTTCTGCCGCGTTGCCACGTGGCCCCATGGTCGCATCGTCCTCATCTTCCTCCTGCACCTCCCCGCCCCTCGTCACCCACAGAACTCGTCGCTTCACTTCCGTCCCAACCCCACGTGACCCCGTGTTCCCCAGCTCGGTTGGTGACGTTGGGGGAGTCCTGAACGCTCCTCGCTCCTCGAGGGAAGATGATCCCGACAGAGAAATGCACGCCAGTTTCTCCACCTCCTCCTCTTCCTCTTCCGGCTCGTCATCTACTCTTGGGCCGGGTGCTGCTACGTCGTCAATTTTCGCAGCGCTCGCCTTTGCTAGAGTCGTCGTTCTGTGCGTAAACATGGTCATGCGAACAACTGTTTGGGTCGGCGCAAAGACCTCATCCTCCTCCTCGTCCTTGGCCTCCCGCAGGGCCAGCTCCTGGGCCTCTGAGACCTCGCGTGCTCCAAACACCACCCAGCCCTCGCTTGACAAACCCTCCACCTCCTCGTCCTCCTCACTGGCAGCCGACATGGCGGCGGCAGTAGCATCGGCGGCGATGACCGTGGCGCCTTCCTCGGTGCGACCCGGCGCTGCAAATGCCAGTGAACGGACGATGTCGACCGTGCGAGGTGGAGCCCGCTGCCTCATCAGGATCTCCTCTTCTTCCTCTTCTTCTCTCCGTGTGACAGCGATCGCCGCCGCCATCATCGCGCTCACCTCTTTACCGTCGTCATCATCGTCCTGTTTCATCACAAAATCGGCCGGTGCCCCGGTCTCGAGCCGGACGCTCGACGCCTCTGCCAGAGTGCGAGCTCCGGGCGCCAGGATCGCCGTCACGCGCAGAACCTCGTCACCCTCCTCCTTGAGGCTGGCGGCATCTGCGTCGATGGCGCGAGACAAGCGTGCCGTGCCCTCCTCTGTCCACGTTGGGCCGCGCGATCGTTTGCGTCCGTGAAGCCAGCGATGACGTGTCCGTTCGTCGCCATCGTCGGTCGAGTTTTTTGGACGAATCCAGTTCGGGGGGGGTTCAAATCAAATGAATCCAGAACGAGCGGAGGATGGCGAAACAAAACCATCGCAACGGAAACAACGTGGAAGCCAGAATTGCGTGGAGGTTGCGGTGGGATGAGAACAAAGTGACCGCAGGAGCCGATCGGCGGGAAAAAAAACAGGATTTTTGTTCGGTCGAATTGGCAAAGCCACAGACGCAAGCAGTGCGCGGGTACACGCAGCGCAACACAAAGGAGCGCGGGTACGCGCAGCGCAAATGCAGGTGGTGAACGGCAAAAGGAGAGAGCGCGAACGCACACAGCCACGCGCAGTCACGCATACGCGGCAGGCACGCAAGCTCATGTCCACGGTACACACGACATACACGCCACGCAGTACGTACACGCACACAAAATGCACGCAATGCACACAGGCAGTACGCACACACGCAGTGCACACGGCACACACACAAAGTATGTGCAGCAGGCACGCGCGCACACGCACATCACAGCGTAGAACAAAAGAGCAAAGAAATGAGCAAAGTAAAGTTGGTGCTCGAGAGAGAAACCAGGTGGAAACCGCAGCAATAGGACAACTCAGGAGTGGGTGGAGAGGGCGGAGGAGGAGGAGGTGAAGAAAGAGGGAGAATGAGAGGAGGAGACAGAGTGGGAGACAGAGGGACAGGAGGAGCACAGACTCCTGGGTTAGCTTGCGGCACACACCCACAGCTCCCACAGGGTGCAGCACACACACACACACACAAACACTCGGCATGTCCTGTGCCCTCCTCCCGTGGTGTGGATACGTCGCACACAGTGAGACACCACAGCCAGAACTGCCCAGAGCCTGGGTCTCAGCTTGATCACCCATACTCACACAGAGACCCATGGACTTGCACAGAGATGCAGTAGACTCACACGTGTGTGTGGTTACAAGTGTGGTGCAGGCCATCCACCAAATCACCCCCTCGCGCGCAGTGCCAGTCTTCATAGGTGCTCGCTAACTGCACTTACCCTGGCAGCCTGCGTGGGCTACACAGGAGACCTTTGTCTATATGTGCGCATGCGTGTGTGTATGTGTGGGGAGTGGGAGTCCAACGGTTAGCATGCTGCGCTATGAATCCAGTGACCCGAGTTCGATTCCCGCTCACGGACAACACCAGTGACTCTAAAATGAGTACCTGGTGCGGTGTGTAAACATCGCTGCTGGGAAGACATAGGCTGCCGGGCGTGGTGGTGGCCACCCACCCCCGAGTGTGCCATGCCGGCCTTCACAGGTGCTCGCTAACAGCACTTGCCCCAACAGTCTGTTCAGGCTATATGGGGGATCTTTGTCTTTGTGTGTGTGCACGTGTGTGTGCACGTGTGTGTGCACGTGTGTGTGTGTACCCAGGTGTGTGTTTGTACATACACTTGTGTGTGTGTACGCGTGTATGTGTGTATGTGTGTACGCATGTGCGTGCTACCCACCTGGCGTCAGATACTCTCTGTCACTCTCATCATACAGGGGTTCCTGCATAACCACACACGTACGCACGCACACATGCACGCACGCACACACACACACAAACACGCGGGTGCACACACACATACACAAATGCACATGCATAGTGTTAACACCTCCTCGTGGCGACGTTACTGAACAAAGACCTGTGTCAATGTTGGCACATGGTGCTGCTGATGATGTGCGAGAGGGCGATGTCACTCACATCGTCATCTTCATCAGCCAGAGGCTCCTGTGGACGTCGACGGGAGATGTTGAGGGACGGGGGGGGAGGTAGGAGAGAGGCACGCACACGCAAAGCGTTACCCTCCACTGCTGTGCGTACGTACGCGTGTGTGTGTGTATGCGTGACCGTGTCAGTGCGTACGTGAGGCGGTAGCGTGATGTTGAGGCTGCACACTGGGGTCGCGTCTGCTGTCCGCGGCTCCTGGTAGAAGCAGAGGCGCCCACACGGCTCCAGGCTGGGGTCACGCACCTACTCACCACACACACACACACAGTCAAAGGTTCCCCGTGTAGCCCACACAGGCCGCTGGGGCAAATGCTGTTAGCGAGCAGCATCTATGAAGGACGGTACACGAGGACGGTACGGACGGCTCCACGCCCGACCGCCTTTGTCGACCCAGTAGCAATGTTTACACACTGCACCAGGTACTCATTTAAGGCTGAGTTGACCTAGCGGAGGTCCAAGACCAGCTCAGATAATTGTCAGTTATTGGCCGTGAGCGGGAATCGAACTCGGGCCACCGGGTTGGTAGCGCAGCTTATTAACCGTTGCACTACTACTCTTAGGTTTTTTCGGTAAAGTCACGTAGGTAAAAAATAAAATAAAAATTAATAAAAGTAAAATAAAAAATCATGACGTTTCGGAGGCAACACAAGCTTCTGTCTTCAGGTGGAACCGTCACAGCACTACTGCTCCCCACACACACATGCACCCCGTCACACGCACACGCGCGCCGTGTCACATGCCAGTCGTGTCACACGCGCACGCGTGCCGTGTCACATGGCCACCGCGGCACGCGCACACGCCGTGGCACACGCACACGCCGTGGCCCATGCATGCACATGATGTTGTTGTCACCTTCACGCCGAACGATAGGCGGTTCTCGCGAAACGCGTGGAACGGCAGCGACAGCCCCTGACCCCGTGGGGTCAATGGAGTCAGGTTTCCTTGGCAACTAACGAGAAGGGGTGCCCCGTCCAGCACCTACACGCACCACACAAAGACAAAGTTCCCCAATGCAACATTCAACAGACTGCCGGGGCAAGGGCTGTTCGAGATCAGTACCTATGAAGTCCGGCATGGTACACGAGGCTGTGGGTGGCCAGCACCTCGGTTGGCCACCTTTGTCTTCCCTGTGGCGATGTTTACACATTGCACCAGGTACTCATTTGAGGCTCAGTCCACCTAGGGGAGGCCCAAAACCAGTTCAGATAACCATCACCGATGCTGGCTGGGTCGCTGTGGGTGTGTGTGTGTGTTCACACCTGCCCGTGTGCGTGCGTGTACTCATCTATCCTCGCATTCGTGTGCTCCTGCGCTCACGCGTGTGCATGCACACTGTGCATGCGCATGCGTACGAGCGCGTGCACACGTGGTCGCACACGTGGTCGCGCACGCGTGTGCGTGCATCCGTGCTCGTGCGCACGTCGGTGTACGCATGTACGCGCGCGTGTGTGTGTCTGAGCGCATGTGCCAGTGCGTGCGTGCGTGCGTGCGTGCGTGCGCGCGCGCCCACCTCCACCGTCTTGCTGCGAGCCAGTTGCGTGTGGCGCGCCCGCGCCGGAGCGCCCCCCCCTGACCCGCCGCCCCCCGCGTCGCGCTCCTCGCAGGCGCAGGCGCAGGAGAGGCGCGCGAGCCGCGGGTCGGCGTCGTGGCGCCGAGCCCACACGCGGAAGTGCGCCAGGTACGGCACGCGGGACAGCTCGCCGTACGTCAGGGGGGCCAGCGCCGGGGCGTCGCGGGCGGCCGTGCATAGCACCGGCCAGAACCTGCGCGGTGGTTGGGGGGGGGGCGACCGCGGGGAGTGACCACGTGGTTGACCACGGTGGATGAGGGGGAGCGGGGGGGGTGTCGGCGGGTGGTGACCAAGGGAAAACGTGACATCACAGCGACTACACTATGAGACCTCCTTTACCAGTGGCAAAATATAATAGTAGGTTTTTACCCTTTCAACTGGTACAAAAACTGACACCTTTATACAAGGCATCACGTTTGCAATAACCACAACACAAGCAGTCAAAATGCAAACAAAAAATAAACAACTCTGATGATGATAATGATATGCACTGTCCTTGAAGTTGATTGGTCCACAACCGAGACAGCTTTTCTTAGAGCCTAGTCTCCATTGGTGTTGGACCAGATGACGCCAAAAGACGCCTTTTGTTTGAATTTTGACTGCTTGTGTTGTGGTTATTGCAAACATGATGCCTTGTATAAAAGTGTCAGTTTTTGTACCAGTTGAAAGGGTAAAAACCTATCACTATCACAGCGACTATAACAACATACGACGGCAATCGCCGTTGCCCACTAAGTGGCAGTGACGTCGCCACACTGCTTGTACTACTGGGCTCAGTGCACTGAGGCCACGTGGAATGTCGAAGGATATCTGCTGGCAGGAGGCCACGGGACAGACCCAGGTGCCGTGGGTTGACTACAAAGACGAAGATCCGCTGCCATAGCCTTTACAGACTGTTAGGGCAATTGTCAGCACATATGAAGGCCAGAACGGCACACGAGGGGGTGGATGGCCAGAGCCTTGCCCGGCCGTATTTGTCTCCCCTGTGCTGATGTTTGCACACTGTGCCAAATACTAATTGGAGGCTGAGTCGACCAAGAGAAAACCCCGAATCGGTTTAGATATTCGCCACCGGTGTTGGTCGAGAGCGGGAATCGAACTCTGGTCGCCGGTATCGGGGCGCGGTGCACTTATCGGTGTTCCACCACTCCACCCATCACAGGTACACGCTGGTACACCCTGAATCAGCACCCACGTGCTGTGGCACGTACCCACGTATGCGTGTGTGTGTGTGTGTGTGCCACTGGCCATGTGTGTGCGCGCATGCGGTTACCGTGCCGACACGCTGGTCTGGAAGGTCAGGCTGTCTCCGGACACGGTCAGCGGGGTCGTGTCCGTGATGTCCTCCCACACGGCCGGAGCAACGCCTCCTACCGACAACAATAAAGGAAAAGCTCACCCGTGCAGCCCACGCAGGCTGCTGGGGCAAAGGGCCCTTTGCAAGCAGCACCTACGAGGGGGTAGGTAGTGGCCAGCACCACACCTGGCCGCTTTTGTCTTCCTAATGCTGACGTTTATATATTGTACCACGTGTTCATTTAAGGCTGAGTCGCCCGTAAACAGTTTAGATACACGAGCGGGAAATCGTAGCGCAGTGCACTAACCATGTTGCCACCACTCCCCTACTGCTCACAAACAAAAGACAAAGATCTCCTGTGTAGCCTTAATAGACTGTTTGGGCAAGTGCTGTTAGCGAGCACCTATGAAGGCTGGCACAGCACACGAGGGGGTAAGTGGCCAACAGCACGCCCGGACGTCTTTGTCTCCCCAGTGGCGATGTTTACACATCACACTCATTTGAGGCTGAGTAGACCTAGGAGAGGCCCAGGACCAGTTCAGATAACCATTACTGGTGTTGGCCGTAAGCGGGAATCGAACTCGGGACAACAGGTTCCTAGCGCAGCGCGCCAACCGCTACACTACCGCTCACAAACACGCACGCATACACATACGTGTACACACACGTGGGCGTGTACACACACGTTTAGATACGCGCACACGCATACACTTGTACCGGCGATGCTGCACAGCAGGCGTAGGTTGCCGTGATGACGCGGGGGCGTCGTTTCGGCTGGTGTCCCGTGCGGTTGTGGTAGTGGCATTGTCACCTGCACAACACAACCATGCACACAATGGAACATCCACAACCGCAACCACTGCACAACGCAACAACCGCGTGCGTTTTACACCAACTGCACGTGTCTTCTGATCCACGGGCTCCTCTCTCTGTGTGACTATCATCACGATGGTCTATGCACTGCTAGATGGAGATCAATGTGATGACGTCTTCCATAATACAGTTTTTTTTGGGTTAGATCGCATACATTTTATTATGGATGATATTGCTCGCGAAAGCATTCGTGTTAAAGTGGTGATGTCTCTTCCTCTAAGCGTGTCCTTGAAATCCGCGTGTTCTCTGCGCACTTCCCGGCGTGCGTTGGAGAGCTCTCTGCATTTCCCGACCGCGTGCATTCATGCCAACTCCTCTGTGCGCATGCAAGGGCCGCGCAAAGCGCTCACCGTGATCGGTCGATGGAACTTGCGTCGGCGTGGTTCGAGGGTGACGACTGGGCCAAAGGTGACGCGGTTTCCCGGCCAATCGCGAGCCGGCGCGTCGGGCCCCGCTTGAGCCTGCCAGCGACACAAAACGAGCGCCGCCACCCCCCCCGCCCCCGTTAGTTAGCCTGGCCGCCTCTCCCGGCCACACCCTGCAATATCGGCCTTCCTATTGCACTCGCTCTCCCTCTCCCAGGAGAGCCTTGCCAAGTCTCAGGACTCGGTGAGACTCAGCATGGTCCTGCTGCTGCTGCTGTGCGATCCCAGTTGAGTGATTTGCAGGGAATATTTGAGCATGGGGGACATTTGGGCCGATAGCAGTTCCAGTGAATGGGTGGGTTTCGATATAGGAGGGAATCGGAGAACCCGGAGGAAATCTGAGAACCCGGAGTAAATCCACGCAGAATAGAGGGAGAACATACAAACCCCACACACTCTCGCTCGCTCGCTCACTCACTCACCCAACCACTCACCCAACCAATCACTCACTGCTGCTCACCTGGAGGCCGAGGCGGATTTGGCGAGTGAGGGCCCCCTCGGGGAAGGCCACGCGCACCCCAGGGACCCCCCGGCTCCACAGGGCCCCCCCCCTGGGGACCCAGCACCCCCGTCTCCATGGTTACGCGTGACACCAGGGCCAGGAACTTGGGAAAGTCCTTGGTGAGGACGCGGCAGGACTGACGCGTGAGCATCGGGGACTCGCCCTCCAGATCTAAAGAGACAAAAGGGCCCCCAAAGAAAGCCCACATGGACTGTTGGGGCAAGTGCTGTTAGCGGGCACCCTTGCACATCAACAACAGCTGCCATTCGCCACCAAGTCCGTGCATTCCATTTAGCTCTCCTCTCTTGGCCTTTCCTTAATCCTATTTGTAGAAGGTGCCTTGAGACATTAGTGCAAGGCGCCTTATAAATGTCGATTATAATTATTAAGTGGCAGTGGCGTCACCAGAGCGTTTGTGCCAGGCCAGGTGCACTCCGAGGCCATTTTAAGTGTAGAAGGCTCGCTAAAAGGATGTTACAAGACAGACCCAGCCATGGGTTAACTGAGATGAACGGCTGATGCACCACCTACACCACCTATGCCCCCTACTTTGCCAACTTGCTGCATTTTAACCGTCCGGAACTCCGCTCGTTGTTGTGAGCATCACTTATCTGCCCTCCATTGTTGTTGGAGGGCAACGGCCTCCAACTGCTCAGTAGTGTCCTTTCAAACCTTGTCCATCGAGGCAGACTTTGAGACCGCTGGTACAAATCATTGGCAAGTCCACTCAGCTCCACATACTCCTTAACTGCATCAGTCCATCTCTTCTCCAGCCCAACTGTGCCCATTTCACCATTTCTATCTGAGGAAACAGAAGCTGCTTGGGCATGTCGTGGCTGGGCAAACAGGCTACATGACCAAGCCAACGTCTCCTTGCCCGCTGGAGGAGCTCACTGATGGGAATGTGTCCAGGTTTTTTAAAGATTTGTGAGCTCCTCACACAATCCATCCTAGTTAAACCCAAGATGGATCATAAGCAGGCCAGCCTGAAAGTTTCAAACTGGTACAGATGTTCCATAACAGGGTTGCACATTTCACAAGCAAAAATAAGGGAGGGCATAACTCTGGTGACAGACCACACAGTGTTATGAAAAGATAATGCTGCTTGGCTGATTCTGTGAGACCTAGGCTGCCAAACCAGAGTTGACATAAGCACACTACCCAGGTATGGAAACTTCTAGACTCTCACCATAACTGCCCCATGGAGAGTTGAGGGGATGGAGTGTTGGATTGATACAAAGTACCCAGGCATTTGTTTAGTTTTGGTGGGGCTGCTGGTAAGGCCCGGCCTCTTAGTGGCATGCTCCAGGTTCAGCAACAGAACCTCCAACTCCTCAAAGTGAGCAGCAACCACCAGATCATCAGCGTACATAACATGGTTTATCGATAGGGAGCCATCCCTTGACCGCACCCGGGCATCGATCAGCCTCCCATTGTATCTGTGCCAGATAGAAATACCACTGGTACAACTTTGGAAGGCTTCTTAAACTACGTGGCTGAATGTGGGACCCAGGAAACATCCCTGTCGCACTACAACGTGAGCAGGGAATGGCTCTGAATCCTGTCCACAATCATGAAGTTCCTGTACAATTGTGAGCAGAGAATCAGGGACTCCGAAAGCACGAAGAACAACCCAGGGCCCTGGCCTAATCATGGTATCATAGGGCTTGAACAGGTGAATAAAGCAGAGATGTAGGTCCTGTTACAATTCCCAACACCTCTGCTGTAGCAGACAGACAGAAAATATGGCGTCCGTGCAAGACCACCCCGGCCTAAAACCACATTCAGGCTCCGCAAGCCTCTCCTCAGCATGCCTGGCAAGGCGATATTGAATCATTCTTGCCAGGTCCTTTCCTGGCACACCGAGTGAGATGCCACAGTAGGTGTTACAATCTGTGCGGTCCCCCTTCAGGACATCTTTCCAATTCCTGCGGAACCCATCCTCTGGTATAGACAGTTGCGATGATGTCATGTAGAGCAGTCTGCACACAGAAGCCACACTCCCACGGCAGTTCGCCTGGGAGATAATTTCTGCCCGGATGCTTTTTCTGGTCTCAGACTCCGTATCAACCTTCGTATTTCTGCAAAAGATGGCACCTCAGTCAGCCCCTCAAGGGGTGGCTACTCCAGCCAATATTTGAGGCACGGCAGTCCCAGCAGGGTTTGTATTCCACACAGGTGCAGGTGGTACCGGTCTATCTCCCGACAGAGGAATGGTAGTCTCTTCTCCACAGCGAGCGTTCAAACTTTCCACGTGGCCAACCGCAGTAGTCTCCTGTTCGAGGGCGTTTAGTCTGGCTCTGCCAAATGGGGATTGGCCAGAAGGTGCCATAAACAACTTAGTTGGGTGTTTCCACCACGGTGTTTGGTAGAAAAAGTGCCAGGTGGAGGGGTTACCAGCCCCTTGCAACACACTAACCGAACTAGATATCCACCCCCCACTCACACTCACTCCATCACGGCCCATACACACGCACGTGCACAAGGTTTACATCCCAGGTGAGAGGGAGGGAGGAGGTACGGCGAAGAGGTAGCTAGGAGGAGGTGTAGCTAGGAGGTGAGAAGGTAGCGAGGAGGTAAAGAAGGTTGTAGTAAGTAGGTTGTGGTGTAGTGAGGAGGAGGAGGTTGAGGAGGAGGATGAGGAGGTTGAGGAGGGAGGTTGAGGAGGGAGGAGGAGGTTGAGGAGGGAGGAGGAGGTTGAGGAGGAGGTTGAGGAAGAGGCTGAGGAGGTTGAGGAGGAGGTTGAGGAAGAGGTTTAGGAGGTTGAGGAGGAGGTTGAGGAGGGAGGAGGTTGAGGAGGAGGTTGAGGAGGTTG
>CM025615.2:2834711-2853217 GCA_014621495.2 Entosphenus tridentatus
GATGCAGATCCCACGATGATGATTCAAATCCCATGATGATGATGATGCAGATCCCACGATGATGATGATGATGCAGATCCCACGATGATGATTCAAATCGCATGATGATGATGCAGATCCCAGTGGGGAAGCATCACAGGGCGTGTAGCAGTGTCACCCTGGACACCCCGTGTCGCGCTAAGCCCAGACAGGTCGCCTCCTTCACGGATCTCTCTCCAAGTAGGTAAACATTGGCAACGTGGACATCTTATGGGTTATATTTTTCGGCAATATTCGTTTAATCCAAGAAATCGCTGCCGGGGTTTGAGAGTCGGTGTTTCATCAGCGGTCAGATTTGTTTACACCAATTTTGGCGACCTTCCAGATGTTTATAGGCAAGATCGGGGTCGTCTTAGTTAACTGTATGTCTTTGCATTTTAACATCTGGCAGTTCACCAGCATTGCTTTAATCGAGCGTGACTGCTGATGAACAACCGTATTGTCGAAACCGGCCCAGTGTTTGCTTGAGTTGAAACAATGCTGATGACTCTTGGTTAGAAGCTGTCGTGACTGCAAGATTTCATACTCTTAGGTTCTTTCGTTAAAGTCACGTAGATAGGAAAATAAATAAGTCATAGATCACGACGTTTCGATCGCAACAACAAGCGATGGTCCTCAAGTGAAAGAGAGAAACACGTTTCTAATCAAGATTGAACCGCCTCTACGGGGAGGTTTTTCACACAACTCAGACATAATTTGAACCGAGAAGATGGATGCAAAATGTAGCAATCTTTGGAAGGACTTGATCAACCGGGTAGAGTGTTAACTGTTGTGTTAGCCGACTCTCTGAGTTGCGTTACATTTAAAAAAATTTGTTAAGTTTGATTTCTCAGCTTCCTTGTCACATTTATTTTTTCTCTCTCACCCAAGCCCTCTTTGAATGTTATCCCCACCCTCTCGCCCCTTTACGGCCTCCCCTCCCCCCTCCCCCTCTATATAATTCCTCGTCACAGAGGCACATTTCTCTCTTTCACCTGATGAAGATCGTTTGATGTTGCGATTGAAACGTCGTGAGCTATTATTTATTTATGTATTTCCCTATCTACGTGACTTTACCGAAAGAACCTAAGAGTATGACATGCTGCAGAAGTTATGTTTCCCTAAAGGAAAGCCGTTTCACGTGATACACTGATCCCACCCCACGAGTTACAGTGGTCCTATAGCCTGAGTTACACCGGTCTAACCCCATGTTACACCGGTCCCACCCCGAATTACACCGGACCCACACCCCGTGTTACACCAGTTCCACTCTCAAGTTACGCTGGTTCCACCCCACGTGTTACACCAGACCCAACCGGAGTTAAACCGATCCCACCCCAAGGTACAGTGGTCCCTCCCCGAGTTATACCGGTCCCACCCCTAATTAGACAGGTCCCACCCCCCCAAGTTACACAGGTCCCACCCCAAGTTTCACCGGCCCCACCCCAGAATTACAACGGTCTTATAGCCCGAGTTACACTGGCCCCACCCCCAAATTACACTGGTCCCACACCCCAAGTTACAACGGTCCCACACCGAGTTCCACCGGTCCCAACCCCCGAGATACACCGGTCCAAAACCCCAAGTTATACCGGCCCCACCCCCTGAGTTACACCGGTTCAACCCTAAGTTACACCGGTCCCACATCCCGTGTTAAACCGGTCCCACCCCCCGAGTTATAGCATTCCCACTCCGAGTTACACTGGTCCCACTCCCCATGTGCACCGTTGTGCACACACAGTCAAAGATGACCTCATAACCCTAACAGACTGTTGGGGCGAGTGCTGCTATCGAGCACCTATGAAGGCACCACCACGCACGACCGGCTTTATCTAGTGGCAATGTTTACCCACTGCAATTAGGAACTCATTTGAGCCATTGCCAGTGGAGTGGACTGTGAGCGGGAATCGAACTGGGTCGCCGGGTTCATAGCGCAGTGCGTTAACCACTGCATCACCATACAGAGACAAATATCCCCCGTATAGCCTTTACACTGTTGAGGCAATTGCTGTTAGTAAGGAGCACCTTTGAAGGCTCGCATGGAACACGAGCGGGTGGGTGGCCAGCACCACGCCCGGCCGCCTTTGTCTCCTGAGTGGCGATGTTTACATACCGCACCGGTTAATCATTTGAGGCTTAGCCGACTTAGGGGAGGCCCAGATAATCGTCACTGGTGTTGGCCATGAACGGGAATCGAACTCGGGTCACTGGGTTCGTAATGCATCCGCGCTAACCGCTACACTACCCCCTCCCCACGCACAACATTAGCGCGGTTGTGTTACGTCCGATGCGAAAGAAGTTCAGCATACATACACACACACACGCATAGTGGGTAGGCACAGGTGCTCACGCAGCGACACACGCTGGCTGTTACACGATTGTCCCGGTAAGCCGGTAGCCATTCCGGAACCCCGTGGAGTTTCCCGTAATGAACGCACTTGGCCCGCACGCGCGAACGTACGAAACGTCACGGCTGCCCACTCACCGTTTGTGCGGCATTCTCTCCCCCCTCCCCCCCCCAGTTCACCAGCCTCTGCGATCGCTCGCCCAGGCCACTGCTGCTAGGCGGGAGGCGGGGGGGGGTCGCTCGTCGGTGCGATTGCTCCTCTCGGCGTGGATTTTGGTCCACACTTTCACGCTCACCGTACACGCTTTAACCACAACCACACGCAAAGCTTGCCGACGAGATGTTAACTACCTCGGCTGGTATACAGGGGGTCGTGGGTTCGATCTTGACCCTGACGACTGCTGTATATTTGAAGTTTGCATGTCTCTCTCTCTCTCCCCATGGTCGCGTGGATTTTTCTCCGGGTTCATCCCTCCACATTTAGAATCAACACGCGTTTAGAGCATTTGGCCGCTATACATTTTTACACGATGAGCCACTTCGTTGAGCTATCATTTGTAATAGCCAGGTCGCTTCTGCAAAATAGCTACAGAGCTCGGTGGGCATTACCTAGTAAAATTAAAAAAAATAGTTTAGTAGTTCCGGGAGATGGAATCGAACCGGCGATCATCTGAATCACGAGCCCAGTTGCGCTGCTGATCGCTCCCGCCACGGAGGCTCTTCCCGTGCCACCGTTAAAGAAGTGAACACGTCTGTGTCTGTCGCTCTCGACATTTATATTTGTGCGGCAAACTTTTATTGACCGGTTCTTCCAGGATGTTTTCATCGTGTTATCGTGAATGCAATGATGACTCGCACACATGCACATGTACACATAGATATTACACACAGGTACACACATGGTACACACACACACAGATACAGCAACGTACAACAAATGCCATTCGCCACTAAGTGGCGGTGACGTCACCACGGCGCTTGTACCAGGCTATGTGCATTTTGAAGCCACGCGAAGTGTCAAAGGAAGGCTGGCAGGAGATCACGGGACAGACCCAGGTGTCCTGGGTTAACTGACTGAGATGGCTGGTAGATGCACCACCGGTGCCCCCCAATGTGCCAACTCGTTGCGTTTTAGCCGCACGGCGCTCCGCTCGTTGTTGTGAGCCTCCCTCCTCTGCCCTCCGCTATTGTTGAAGGGCGACTGCTTCCAACCGCCCTAGAGCGTCCTTCAAGAGCCTCCTTCTTCACAGAGGTCAATCTTGACACCGCTGGTACCAGCCATCGGCAAGTCCAGTCAGCTCCACATCCTTCTGTACCGCATCAGTCCATCTCTTCTCGAGCTCGCGCTACGCATTTTTATCCCCCTCTATCCGCATGCCCAGCCACCGTATGGCCAAACAGCGTCCGTTTGTTTAGCCATGCGCTGGCAGGGCATGCGTGCTACATGACTCGGCCAACGCAGCCTCGCCTGCTGGAGGAGCTCACCGATGAAGGGGGACTGTGTCCAGATCTTTAAAGGAGCTGTGAGCTCCTCACAGTGTAAAACCCAGGATGGATTCTCGACGGGGCCAGCCTGAATGTTTTAAAGCGGCGCAGAACTTTCATTCGAGGGGTCCACGTTTCGCAAGCATAGATAAGGGAGGACATGACCGTGGCCGACAACACCCAGGTAAGCAGAGTTACACACAGACACAGGTTCACACATACATACAGGTACACACAGGTACAAAGAGATCTTCCGTATAGCCTTAACAGACTGATGGGGCAAGTGCTGTTAGCGAGCACCTATGAAGGCCAGAACGGCACACGAGGGGATGGGTGGCCAGCATCACGCCCGGCCGCCTTTGTCTCCCTAGTGGCGATGTTTTACGCACCACACAAAGTACTCATTTGAGGCTGAGTTGACCGAGCGGAGGCCCAGAACCGGTTCAGATCATTGTCACTGGTGTCGGCCGTGAGCGGGAATCGAACCCAGCGCAGCGCGCTAACCGTTACACTACCGCTCCCCACAGGTACAACAACAACAACCGCCATTAGCCACTAAGTGGCGGTGACGTCACCACGACGCTTGTGCCAGGCCATGTGCACCTTGAGGCCACGTGAAGTGTCGAACGCCCGCTGGCAGGAGGTCACGGGGCAGACCCAGGTGCCACAGATCGACTGAGATGACTGGCTGATGCACCACCTGTGCCCCCTACTGTGCCAACTTGCTGTGCTTTAGCTACCCGGCGCTCCGTTCGTTGTTGTGAGCGTCGCTCCTCTGCCCTCTGTTGTTGTTGGAGGGCAACTGCCTCCAACTGCCAAGTAGCGTCCTTCACGAGCCTCCTCCAGTGAGGCCATTCTTGACACCGCTGGTACCAGTCATCGGCAAGTCCACTCAGCTCCACGTCCTCTTGTACCACATCATTCCATCTCTTCTCTAGCCCGTGCCGCGCCCGTTTAGCCCCTTCTATCCGGCCGAACAAAAGCTGTTTAGGCATGCGGTGGCTGGGCATGCGGGATACATGACCCAGCCAACGCAGCCTTTCCTGCCGGAGGAGCTCACCAATGGGACTTTGCCCAGATCTTTCAAGGATTTGTGAGCTCCTCACACATTCCAGCCTGGTTAAACCCAGGATGGATCGTAGGCAGGTCAGCCTAAATATTTCTAACTGGCGAAGATTCTCCATTCGGGGGGATCCACGTTTCGCAGGCGTAGAGAAGGGAGGGAATGACCGTGGCCGAGAAGACCTGAAGCTTCGTGCGGAGCGACGAACCAGGTAGCTTCCACACAGCGTTACGCAACCGATGAAAATATATTGCCGCTCGACTGATTCGGAGTGAGACCTCTGCTGTCAATCCGGAGCCGACCCACAGGTACACGCAGACACAGGTACACACAGACACAGGTACACACTCCGCGGGTGCACTCACCGCCCGAGTTCGCCTCCTGATGTAGGCTATGGGTTTGCCGCCGTTGTGCGGCACCTCTGCCTCGTCCATGGCGGCCGCGTCCTCCCCGCCGCGTGCAGCGCCGCACTCCGCGAGTCTCGCACCGAGTGGGATGTGGATTGTCACGGCGCCCACGGGAAGCCACGGGAGGCGACGTCCCACGCCTCGCTCACCTCGCAGACCCCGGGGGTGCCCTCCTTGGGCACGCGGGTCCACGATCGCGACCCGCGGACGGGGTGGGGTGGGGTCGTGTGGTTAAGGGCGCGTTGAGCACAAGTGACACACAGAGTGTCACTGCGCCACGCTGCTCAGCGCAAACACGTGGTGCTGTGCGCCGCACGCACCTCCACGCGGCATGGAACCGCAGCGCGATGCGCCGATCGCGAGGAGGAGCTGATTTTGCGGCGCGGCTCGCAATCAGCTAAGTGCTGCTGCTGCTGGGCGAGCGATTTCGTCGTCTTTGACCTGCGGCTCCCAATCCGCTAATGGAGCGGCGCGCGGGCAGCAGCAGCGGCGGCGGCCGTGCCCTTCCCACCGGGCAGCAGTGGTCGCTCGGTGGGATAATGAGTCCCTCCCTGGTCTCCTGCTGTATCTGTTCCACCTGATGACGGTCGCTTGTGTTGCGATCGAAACGTCGTGATTTAATTTATTTTTATACCCACGTGACTTTACCGAAAGAACCAAAGAGTATGGATCCCTGGAGTCACGAAAACTTCAGATCTAGATTGGGATGTGGATTGTCACGGCTGCTGAGCGCAGGCGTGACACCGTGTTGGTTGTTCAGTGAGTGGTGAGTGAGTGTGTTGTTGTGACCTTTAGTGTGGTGGTTGAAGACAGTGTGGTGGTTGAGTGAGTGTTGTTGTGACCTTTAGTGTGGTTGAAGACAGTGTGGTGGTTGAGTGAGTGAGTGAGTGGTGAGTGAGTGTGATGTTGCGATCAGCTATATGGGGGCGGTTCAACGGTGTGGTCGTTGAGTGGTGAGTGAGTGTGTTGTTGAAACCTACGGTGAGGTAGTGGTTAAACGCAGTGTTATGGTTGAGTTAGTGAGTGGTGAGTGTGTTGTTGTGACCAGCAGTGAGGTGGTGGTTGTGGTTAAACACAGTGTGGTGGTTGAGTGAGTGTGTTGTTGTGACCAGCAGTGAAGGCGGTGGTGGTTAAACACAGTGTGGTGGTTGAGACAAAACATGCAGCATTTGGAGACCTCAACGTGGTAGGAGTTTGCCTGGGTGTAGTTTACGAGAACCGTGACCATGGTAGTAGCAAGAGAAGAGAGATTAGGAGGCAACTGGAGAGAATCAATCTAAAACAGTGTTCTTCACTAATTTTCAGAGGGGGCTGGGGTCACTGTCGCCGATAAGATACCTTCAGTGTGAGGGCTGCCACACATTTGAAACCATTGTGTTTGACAGCAGCACCATGGGGGTGTTGTCACTCTTTGTGTATTGTCGGGGGCCGCACGTCAGGGCCGCACTAAAGGCCACCAGGGGTCTCCAACCCCCGGGCCGCGGACCGGTCCGTGGCCTGTTAGGAACCGGGCCGCACAACAGGAGGTGAGCGTTTACACTATGGGAACCTCATTTGCCAGTAAAAATATGATAATTGTTTTTTTACCCTTCTATCTGGCAGCTTACCTTAGAGCCTAGTCTCACATGGGTTTGACCAGATGACGCCTTTTGGCGTCATCGGGTGTGGACCAATCAACTTCAAGGACAGTGCACATTATCAGAGTTATGTCTTTTGTTTGTATTATGACTGCAGGTATTGCGGTCTATGCAAACATGACTCCTTGTAAAAAGGTGTCAGTTTTGTTGCCAGATAGAAGGGTAAAAAAACAATTATCAGGAGGTGAGCGGTGAGTCCGCACGTGGAGCCCGCCCCCATTATTTTATTATTCACCACTTCCGTCCGCGCCTCTTGCCCGCACTGCCCACTTGTCTCAGTCACAGCTTTGGTAAGCCCACAAGCTGCTAACCCCTAGTAGCCGAAATGAGTAAAAAACAAACGTCGCTGGAGAGCTTCTTTGAAAAGGGGGAAAGACCCAATGATGACCCCCCCCCCCCGTCCGTAAAAATAATAGTCTTCCACGAAACCGCTCCCTGGTGCCAAAAAGAGGTTGGGGACCGCTGCTCTAAAGTATATCTGATAGTGATAATTGGTTTTTTACCCTTCTATCTGGCAACAAAACTGACACCTTTTTACAAGGAGTCATGTTTGCATAGACCGCAATACCTGCAGCCAAAAGGCGCACTTTTGGCGTCATCTGGTCTAACCCATGTGAGACTAGGCTCTAAGGAAAGCTGTCTCGGGTGTGGACCAATCAACTTCAAGGAGAGTGCATATATTATCAGTTATATTTTTTGTTTGCATTATGGCTGCAGGTATTGTGGTCTATGCAAACATGACTCCTTGTAAAAAAGGTATCAGTTTTGTTGCCAGTTAGAAGGGTAAAAAAACAATTATCATATTTTTTACTGGCAAATGAGGTTCCAATGGTATATCTGATAGTGTTGTTGTGTGCAGTAGCCGTCACAGTGTTTCTGGGTGCAGTAGCGGTGATAGTGTTAACAACCTCCACATTTCCGTCTTTCCAGGTAAACAATGAAAGTGTTTTTACACATCCCGTCAGCCACAGTGGGAGTGTATCTCAGAGGTCAGACTCGCCTGAACGAATACCGGTGAGCTGCCAGATGTTTATAGGCAAGGACACACTCCGTTAGACATCGATCACACATTGGCTCAAACCTGACCGTGCAATGCACGGGCACGCGATGTCCTCTCGTGGGCGAACAGGATATGACGGATTATTGGGTAATGCTGTTTTGGCAGAGGTGCATTTATGTATGTACGTTGAAGTTATTTGGTACCGTACGTAGCCAACCGCGCTAATCTGAGGTGCGAAAACGCCGGTTAACAACAAATCACCAAACCAGCATATTCGTCAATAGCACTGCATCGAAAGAACCACGAATACAGGCAAATGTTTCGGGCAATGCCCCTTCTGTCCGAGCTAGTGGCTCGCCAACTTCACCAAGCGGGGTCGGTGGGAATGCGACCTGAACACTAGGAGGAGGAGGGGGGATAGGGCGGGAGAGGCGGATGAGGGGGTGGGAGAATGGGTGGACGGGGGAAGGGAGAGGTAGCGGAAAGGGGGAGGCTGCTTTGTCTGCGGCCGGGGCCGTGGCGCTCGAGACCCAGACTCGAACTCTGCCGCCTCGGGGCTCGCCTCGCCACTCCATCTCGCCGGACTCGTAGCAGCACCGGCGTTGTAGCCCCTGTCAGCTCTGTTCACTCCTCCGCGAGCCATTCTTGTAAAACAGCTCACGGGCTGAACAGCTTCATAAACAGTGCCAACAAATAGCACCACCACCACCCAGTGAGTCTCCCTGAGAGCTCAGGACACGGTGCACTTGGGCTACGGGGTGGCTGGCGACGTCGTGCTAGACCCTATGGAGTTTCGCTTCCCGATTAAATGGCAATGGGATTCCTAGAACCGCACTACGTCCTTAATCGCGCCGAGCAATCACCCCGCTAAATGAACACATCAACATGGACGCCCGCCGAATGAAGTAACCAACAAGACGGCCGGCCGAAATGAACTGACCAAAATGGACGCCCGCCGAATGAAGTAACCTACAAGAACGCTGGCCAAAGTGAACTGCCCAACATGAACACCCGGTGAATGAAGTAACCAACAGGAATGCCAGCCAAAATTAACTGACCAACATGGACGCCCAGTGAATGAAGTAACCAACAAGAATGCCGGCCAAAATGAACTGACCAACATGGACGCCCAGTGAATGAAGTAACCAACAAGAATGCCGGCCAAAAGGAACTGACCAACATGGATGCCCGCATAATGAATTAACCAAATGGGATGGCAACCAAATAAACTAACCAGCATTGAACCCAGCGAAGTGAACTGACCAACATGGACGCTCCTCCATAATATAGCCCGCCACCACCCGACACAGCCAACTAGTAAGGGTTGTCAACATTTACAAACTGAGTACGACGTTTCGCCAGTAATTAAACTAGCTTCATCAGGCGACAGCCAGATTTGTGGAGAAGTCTTACTGTTTCGTTCCTTATATAGAGGTGTAGATGTGGTGTTCACCCTCCTGTGCTCTTACACAATGTGTGTGGGGGGGGGGGGATTACTGAGGCAACGTACATTATGCATGTGCATTATGCGAGCCCTTTGAACTTGTCCTTCCAGTCTATTGTTGAGGATGTACCAGCCCTGGTGAGACACTGCCTCACCAATACATACTTCACGTGGAATGAAACATTCCACAAACAAACTGAAGGCACCCAGATGGGTTCTCCCTTATCTCCGGTTGTGGCCAATATTTTCATGGAAAAATGTAAAGTGGACGCCATCCAGGCATCCACTCTACGCTCGTCCTTGTGCAAGAGGTACGTGGATGGCACGTTTGTGATCTGGCCACATGACCGACCAACTCTGGAACAATTCCTCGACAACATCAATTCCATACACCCAGAAATCAAATTCACCATGGAGGTAGAAAAGGATGACATGCTACCCTTCTTGGACGTTTTGATAAAAAAAGAGACCAGATGGCTCAATGAGCCACTGTGTCTACAGGAAAGTAACCCATACTGACGCCTACCTAAAACCTGATTCCCACCACCATCCATCCCAGAAGAATTCCCTCATCAAAACGCTACACCATAGAGCTCAATGTATGTCAGACGATCAACACATGACCAGAAAACTCAAACACGTACACCAGGTTCTCGACACGAATGGATATTCTGACTATACAATCCGCAAAGCTATTACCACAACCGTAAGGAAGGAGCCATCTGAAGATCCAATCAAAACCATCACCTTACCTTACATTGCAGGGATAACCAAAACTATTTCCAAAATCTTGAACAAACACAAGATCCAAGTCCGATTTAACACAGTGCATAAAATTCGTGACCTGATCCCATCTGTGAAGGACAAGATTCCGGACATGCAATATCCCGGCGTCTACAAACTAAGTTGTACCTGCAGCAGCAGCAGCAATTCCATTGGAGAAACCAAACGAAATGTATCTGACCGTGTTCGTGAACATAACGCAGATCTGAAACACGGCAGGACCAATACTTCTGCTGTGGCTGATAATTACTTTAATGCAGCTGGCTCACTTGAAATTGATTTCTCTAAGATGATACTTTGCAAGCCGACTGTCTATCAACAAAGATTCGTTCACGAGGCCATCCATATATACAAATACAGGAACAATTTCAACTCAGCAATCATTGGAAGGATGTCATCAACCACTTTGGGTCATGACTTGATTTGTGTTTTTTTCTGGTCAACCTCTACCGTCAGCAGTGTGGGGATGTGTGTTGCTAGGTGCCATGGCCCCTCCCATCTCTAGCCTCCCCCCCATCGCCCTGCCCCCCTATCTCTGCTCCCTCCCTCTCTCCCCCTGTCTCTGCTGCCTTTCATTTATGCGCAGCCCGCCGCCCACTCACCTTGAACCTCCCTCTCTCTCCCCCGTCCCTGCCCATCTCTCACACCCCACCCCCATTGTCTGCTTTGGCTGACTTGCAGTTGCGGCCCGGTTGGTGTTGCTTTGTTGTCCCTTGCTCCAGCAGCGTGTCGCTTACGCAGTTTTTTGTCTCCGCCCACGCACCTCGGAAACCTTATAAGCTCGATGTTTTACCCCACCTTTTCTTTCCACCTGAAGAAGACCGCTTGTGTTGCGATTGAAACGTCGTGGTTTGCTTTTATTATTCTTTCAATGTATTATTTTGTAGTTTGCTTTTAATCTTTTTTCAATGTATTATTTTTGTAGGGGTTTTGTTTTTATTTTATTATTTTAAATGTTATTATATTTTATTTTATTATCTTAGATTTTTTTTCTGTCTATGTGATTTTACCGAAAGAACCAAGAATATGTGTTTAAAGGGCTCGCATAATGCACATGCATAATGCACGTTTCCTCGGTAATCCCCCCCCACCCCCACATTGTGCAAGAGCGCAAGAGGGTGGACAACACATCTACGCCTCTACATAAGGAACGAAACCGTAAGACTTCTCCACAAAATATCGCTGTCACCAGATGAAGCTAGTTGTAATTACTGGCGAAACGTTGTACTCCGTTTGGAAATGTTGTGGCTTGGCTCACCAACACATCGGTGTGCTGTACTAGTGACGAATTGGCATGTTCTGTTTACGTGACAACCCCTACTAGTTGGCTGTGTCGGGTGGTGGCGGGTTTTAACGACACATTTATATATTTACGCGATCTATTATGGATGAAAGCCTACGTGTTAAATGAACACGCCTAAAATGAACTCACCAACATGGGCGCCTTAACACGAACCAACCAACATGGACGCCCACTAAATGAATGAACCTACACAGACCGGCCCGCTAAAATGAACTAAGGATCATGAATGCCCGCAAAATGAACTAATGCGTGTGGGCGAGACGCTGCACTCACACGGGAGTTTATGCCCCTCGACAACAACAACCACCACCGCCGTTCCACACTAGGTCGCGGTGATGCCACCACAGCACTTGTGGCAGGCTAGGTGCACTTGTATGCCACATTAAGTGTCTACGGTTCTCTGGCAGGTCACGGACCCATACCAGGTGCCATGGGTTTACTGAGACAACCGGTAGATGTGCTCACCACTGCGCCATCTTGCTGCGTTTTAACCGACTGGCCCTCCGTGAGTTGTGAGGGTCGCTCCTCCGACCTTCGCTATTGTTGGAGGGCAACTGCCTTCAAATGCCATCTAGCCTCAAGGTGTACATAGCCTGGCAATGCTCAGTAGCGTCCTTCACGAACTTCTTCCTTCACAGAGGCCGATCGGGACAAAACTGTTACTGGTCATCGGCAAGTCCACTTGGCTCCACAGCCCCCTGCACCGCATGAGTCAATTTCTTCTCTAGCTCATGCCGCGCCCGGTTAGCCCCTTCCACCCGGTCAAAGAGAATCTGCTTCGTTTGGGGATCGTGTTTAGGGGTTGGGCAATGGGTTTTGAATAACTTATAGTATTAAATAACGCCACCAGATGGCAGCATATAACCATGCACAGTACAATATTGCATAATTATGGGTGATGGTTCGTGAAGGTGTAAAGATAGAAGAGCGGAACTAAGGAGAGGCGTTTTTAAAGGCCCCATGGAGGGAAACAGTTTCTACTCCTTGGCAGCCCGAATGTCGACCTCACCTGAGACGCCGAGAGAGACAGTTGGGTACGTGTGCGATTGCTCATCCCGATGAATCCGCACAAAGAAACCCGTTCACCTTAATAATTGTGCGGCGCTGCAAGGATGAGTGGTGGTCGCGGGTTGCTGAGGATATGGAATTTGCCTCAGTAGCCCGCGATCACAGATCACTCTTCAATTCCATGAAAAAGTAATTTACAGCACCATACCGATCACCATCGTTAGGGGAAAGAAATTCAAATTAATAAAAGTAAAAGTCAACACCCCCCTCTGGGAGTCTCTGAATGCGATTGTTGTCCAAATCCAGCAACTGGGTGTTATCAGAGATCCCAGCGGGAACTGAACTCAGTCCCTTGCCTGCACAGTTCGTCCTTTGGAGTTCAGAAACCACACCCAGAGTCGGCCAAGCCACTAAGCGACCCTTGCAATTGCAAAGGGCCCCGTAGCCAGCAGAGGGCCCCCTAGAGTCACTGCTAGCTAGTGTGTGAAAAAAATCATACATCAAAAGTAACATAAAATAAATAAACAAAAAGAAATGGGCCTACAGCGCTCTTTATCAGGCATCATGATAAGCACAGTTGTTATTTATTTAGTTCTTTATTATGGCGAGTTCCCCGCTAATCTTGACCCTGACTGACCCTATGATGTCACTCGTCACCTGGTCAGTGTCTGTCACAGTCAGACTGTCAGTCAGTGACTCCGACGTCGACGATGTGGTCCACATCGCACAAACACTGCGAGGAACATGCGACTCCACTTGGTCCCAGCTCTGGGCGAGACCCAAAGACTCAAGCACAGAACTCGCCTCCCTCAATACTCAATCATCAAGGAACTGTGATGATTATGAAGCAGTTTTTTGTGTGAATTGAGAATATTTCTTGGTTATTACTTTAACACTCGCATTGTTATTTTTTCAATATATTTATATGTAAGTATGCACATTCAGGTCCCACACAATATTCAGATCCTGCTGTTAATGTTTATTCTGTTTCTATACATAGTTAAATTTGTATCCAGTAATAACACATGATACAACAAAATAACATACGTAATTGTGTTTTGAGTAGGAGGAAGGGGTTGTAGGTTTGGAATCGAAATCGAAATAAGCATCGTTGCCATCGAATCCTTAAACAATAACTGAATCTGGTATCGACTCCAAAATATTGGAAGCTATCATCCCTAGGAGTAGTCACCCTAAAAAACTGCACACCGTCTACTCTACAGTGGACGCTCTGTGTCGGGTGGTGTTATTCAAAACGACGCCACTGTGTGCCAGGGTCATGATCTACATTTTCCACATTCTAAATATCACCCGCAAATGACTCATTTGGGATTACAAAGAGCAACATCACTCACTACTGGTAGACTAATGGCCGCTTGCAGGCCAGGTGTGCCGCACGGGGACAACTGCTACTGGGGTGTCCTTATAATTTTTGAGATGAGGTGAGAGGCTAGGCGCTTTGACTTTCCGAGGCACTTAGGCGAGTGCCATATGCATGTTAAATACTATTCTTGTTATAAATAGCCAGGAGTCTGTGGCATCAGATCCATCACACTGTTGGGCTTAGCACCGTTGCTCTTTTTAGCATTTTCTGTCCTTTCCCAAAATGTTTCCATGATGGCTGTAATCGGTGTCACGTCACCAGGCGAATAACCCATTTGAACTCTCGCAGAGCAGTGCAACCCTTCGTGTCACGAAATGGTACAACGTAAGCCGATATCACAGAGCTACCACTGAGATCCATTTAAGTTCCTTCTGGTCCACACACAGTAGAGTGCATCACTTGACCACTTGTTCTCCTTATGAGAGTGATGTTCGTCGCACGACAATAAAATCGATATTTTAGTTCTCAGACCTGGAATTTAGACAAATTAAATTTGGCTAAAGTGCACAACCACCTGTGCTCCCCACTCTGCCAATTTGCTGCGTTTTATCCGCATCTTACAGATGACAAGTCGATATACAGTTAAAAGATCAGCTCCACAGTAGGTCGTGGTGTCAAAACGTGGGCCCGAATTCGCTGTACCGTGAGTATATAGTCCAGAAGTTGTTCTTGATTGGAGCTGGCGTGCACTCATGATGTCGTGTGAATGCACCACCCCTCAGCAGTCTCCTCTACGAGACCGGTTTAGAGAGTAGCCCGGAGCCCATGGAACGTAAATCGGAGAGCAGAGGGAGAGCAGTTGATGAATAAGAGTGCAGTGATGAATATCGTGGGTGATCATAATGACTAGTGTGTAGCTGTTGATGCTTAATTGTATACGATGGCTATTTGGATGATAAGTCCGGAGAATATGTTGATGTGGTGGAATGGTTAGTATACTGGACTGGCTTGATCTTACGGCATGGCAGTCACAAATATTGGCTAGTTTCTTAAATCCTCTCATTTATGTCCACCGCGCATTATCAGTTGTACGGCACAGTCAGTTGAAACACCTGGGAATGTTCCCGCCACTACCAACATGTCTCGTCTGGGTAGAGCAGTGGGCCACGTACCATTAAGAGGAGTGGAGCCCCTTTCGACGTCAGTTGCGTGAGCCAGGCCATTGCAGGGCTGCACCTCAATCTGTCACTCCTCGCTGGAGAGATTGACAACTGACCCGGGGCATTGAGCGCCGCTAGCGCTGAGCGCGTTGCCCGAGTTTGGCTCAAGCCACCGGCTGAGACGCAGGCCACTTGAACGGGCGCAGTCCCAGGGGTTGTTGAACAGAAAGATGGCTTGGGTCGGATCACTGCATTCTCACCGCTTGTAGCAGATGTCACACACCGCTCACTCACGATACATCACAAATAAAAAACAGATGATTGCATCTCATATAGAAAGCATTACATAGAGGAATATCCAACACTTGTCCGCCGACACGATGTGACTATACTGCTCCAAGTGCCCCATGGCATATGTACAGTCTCTATGACATACCTACTACGCTGGTAGCAGGGCCAATTGCTGTAATAGATAAAAAATAACGGAGAACGGCGCACCAGGGAGTGATGTGGCTGCTGTTATCTCCCCAGTGCTTGTGTTTACAGGAGGCACCTAGGCAAGGGCCGGGACTGGTTCAGGTAAGCGCAAATAAATATAGCCATTGTCGGTGTGCTAAACTACCATGCTACTGTAGTGAGTCCAACTGAGTCGCAGACGGCGAATCCCCTCGATGGGTTCGCGATCCCGGTCCGGACCACGAGCTGGGTCCTGGACCGCGTGGCTGTAGGCTTCTTCAAGCTGGACGTGGATCTCCTGCCTCTCCAACAGTAAGAACCCCGAGCCCCTCTCAGGGCCCCCCTTATATCGGGCCGAGCTGGGGCTGGCTCCGCCTCTCGCCCCGCCCACTTTCTCGATCTTTCTCGCCTTTGCCCGAAGGCTCTCGAGAGTTCTTCCCGGACCATGTGACCACCCATTGGCCCTCTCCACCGGTGGCCCTCCTCCAGTATAATCCAGTCACGTGTCCCAAGGTCAGCCAGTAGTATCATGCCCCCAACGTAACCCCAGCTGGCTGACAATCTCTTGCTCTCTCAACGAGAGCCCGCACCGCAGGATGTGCGTGGTGCCACCGCGCTTAAACAGCGCTCACCCAAGTCCCCACTAGGGCTGGTATTACACCCCGTGTCCGGGGTGTACACACAACAGTAGACATCCCGCCGTGGCCTCACAGGCCCGGCACCACACAGTGACATTCCCAGTCACTACACTACAACTCCACCAACAAGCGAGCGCATCAGCACGCGGCTCTCACTCTGGGCTCCAGTGGAGGGTTCTGGGAAACATATTAACTCGCTCAACCATCGCGTTACTTTGCCATTCTCTGTTGTTTGTTTTCTCTTTGTTTTCTTTGGTGTCGCGATCTTTGCGAGATTCTTCTGAATCGCTACTGGGTGCAGCCTCCAGAGCTGGCCATCGTATCTGGACGTGAAATAAGAAACCAGGCAACGCAGAGGGATGCACAGTATCTACAGATGAGCGCATTTACAGACGCTGTGCACAATAAGGGGGCATGTTTATTTTGAGTCTCAATCCTAGTTTTCATGGGGATCCTGTTTCAAGACGTTTTGCCACTTTCGTTACAAAATGGTTTGCACGGAGAAGGAAACCAGAGAAAACTAAACGAGGCGAGGGGATATCATCCTTAGGTTCCCACAGAGAGGTGCACAAAGGTACATCCTCTGCTATCATCACCTGTTCACCTCTCAACGCAATGGATTTGGGAGCTTCACAAATCCCCACGTGATCCATCAACCCTTGCCTATAAAGTGCCGCATGACGGGCGCCCATGCTATCACAGTCGTGTCTATCACAATGCACATTTCACTAATAGTCGCCAATTGAGTGTATTTTGTACAGTAATGGATCGTTAGCAACTGCACGTGGCGTGGTCTGTGCAAGGTGGTAGCTCCCATACACAGCCTTTACACATTCACGCGTTACACAATTCAGAAGAACAGGTTTCAGATGGGCATTGTACATCCAGCTCTAGAAACACACGCGACCAGCAAACTTCCCCTGGGATTGGTCTTCAACTGGTTGTCTCGCAGACCCAGTATCGTCAGCTGGGTGAGTTTGTCAAACACCCCGTTGGGTAGAGCAGTTAGTTTATTTTCATCCAAAGCCAGAAAAGTAAGTTGGGAAAGTTTGTCAAATACCCCGGCCGGTAGAGCCTGCAGCCGGTTGGTGTGCAGAGACAAGAAAGTCAGTTGAGTCAGGCAGTCAAACACCCGGCGGTTAGAGACAACACTGGTTCTCACGCAATCGGAACAACACTGGAAGAAAACATATAAATTTAACAATCAATTTCCCTTCTTTAATTCTCGGGATTTGAGAAGGGCGGGTAAGACATTATTGGATTCGCTTGGTTTGCATGTTCACCACAAGTATGTGTGTTTAATGCAGAAATTATGATTTGCAAAAGGTTTCCGTTTGGTGTTTGAACATCTTAACACTTGTTTTATTGCCGAAAAGGGTAACACCTATTCTTATACTTTAATACTGGTAAGAAGGGTCCCATATTGATGCAGAATTCCTTTGATCCCAAAGATTTTACTTCCATATTTACGACCAATGCTCTGGGAGTCGAGAGAACAGAGTGAAAGTGGTCACTGTGAAATGAGACCCATCCTTACAGTGGAGCAATAGTCGAAGATGAAACGTCGCCAATTACAGATTATTTTTCTTTCAAGGCCAAAGGGTTCTTGAAGCATATGCTGATTTTCTGTTATTTGTGCTTATGCACTACTGCCAAAGCAGTATCAGACGAAATGTTTCATACAAGTTGACAATTAAGTGTACAAAGTTCGGCACAGTGTACTCATGCGCCTCCTGGCCCCCCTACTCACGTCTGCTACTCCACACACACAAATATATATTTTAGACACATTTCATCAGTCATGCAGCCTTTTGGGAGTGCATTATCTCAGTAGTGTTGGTTCAACACAAGCAAACTCTGGACTCGTTTTAACACTCAGTGACTCATCTGTCAGGCTTGCCTGACTGATGTTTATAGGAAAGGACCCTCTCTGTTAGCGGTGGGTCCTAGATCGATGCAAAAACGTATGTCGATTATATTGAAGAAATGCTGGTGAAGAAATGTATGCATGTTGGACTTCTTGACTTAAAGCTTACGTGACTGCAGGAATTCATATTCTTTGGATCTTTTGGTAAAGTCACGTAGATCGGTTCAAAGAAAATAACAAAAAAATAACAAAAAAACTACGACGTTTTGATCACAACACAAGCGATCGTCATCAGGAGGAAAGAGGAGGAAAGCTGCTGAATGCAGACTGTTTTTATAGGGTGTAGTCTTAGGGTCATAAACGAAGTGGGCAGGGCTAGTGATGTTAATGTGAGAAATTAGCATTTTAATTTAAGATCGGAAAGCGGCGTCCGCGACGAGTTGCGTGGGTGGCTACGTTAATGTGAGAGATTGGCACGTTAATGTGAGAGATTAGCACGTTAATGTGAGAGATTGGCACGTTAATGTGAGAGATTGGCACGTTAATGTGAGAGATTGGCACGTTAA
>CM025615.2:2863217-2888937 GCA_014621495.2 Entosphenus tridentatus
GCACCCTGAAATTAGTCTAAAACAGCTGCAAAAGTCCAGGCCAGAAAAAAATGTTCTTTTTTTGTTGACCAGTGAATTATTAGACCGTTGAACTACTAACAAAATAAAAATGTAAGGCATCAAACAATACTCTGCTAATAATTATTATGATAAATTTGCATCATTATCAATGTATTTAAATACTCCCACAGCTGGTGCCACCGCCGGTGGAGTAGCGAGAACATCAGATCCCTGCTCCGTGTTGTTAGGCGTTACATGGACACAAGGCAGCTCTGTTAAAAAAATAGTGCGTTGTGTTTAAACGCTGACTGTGGGCGCCATTACTTATATTTAACGCTAAACACGGAACTAATGAGTGCTTATCGACGGACCAGTGGTGGCAGATGGTTATCAAAGGATCCTGTAGTTTCTGAACAATTATAAAAAGGGGAAACTGTATTAACGCCGTGTCTGCATAAAATCCTAAAACTTGTAACATAATGAGCACGCTTATGATTTTGTGTAGAGAAAAAAAATACTTTATTTTAAATATGGTGCACGTAATGGTATGGTGAATTAAGAATTCGTTGACCCTGAATAACAAAATATATTTATATTGCAAACACATTTTTATGAAAAATTGCTTCAAGATGCGTGGAGAGATAAATGCCTGAACTTACATTCAAATAAATAGAAACACGGCTACGAGAAAACATGCAGGGTATTGACATTTTAGACTAGAAAAAGTAAGTGGGCCTGGGCAGGACACATCATGGCAATAAAGGGCGGTGGAAGATGGCCAAAGACGATTACGGAGTTGTAGCCAAGGAACGGAATGCATCCGAGAGGACGTCCACTGCGGAGATGGAGCGACCGACGAGATCCGCTCGTGTGCAGGTGCGAGGCGGATTGGATCATTCGAGGTGGTGTGGCTTGAGAAGGTTTTCATTCAGCTGTGGATTGGCCATGGCTGATGGGCTGAGTAAGGTTATAGGAACGTGGAAAGAGAGACAAAGACGACATGAAATTCCATCGTGGAACAGCGCGATGGAAGAAGCATAAAGAGAAGTTACGTGACCTGCAGAGGGGTGGGTGGATGTGTGAGTGGGTGAGTGGGTGGCTGGACGAGTAGTTTTTTTTACTGTTTGGCCGTGTCGGGTGGTGGAGGGTTACGACACATTTATATATAACGCGATATGACCCAAAAACCTATAGTATGAATATTATGAGTAGTTGGGTTAGTTGTATTTGGGAGTAAATGTCAGCAGTAGCAGAACACGCGTGCCAACAAGGACACTCAATTGATTTTGATAATGTTGAAGTTCTGTGCAAAACTAGCTACTACTGGTCAAGACTTATTAGAGAATCTATCGAAATTTAAATCAATAAAAATATTTAAACCGTTCCGATAGCTACTGCCTTAGTGCTGCGTGGAAGCGAATAATAAAATGATACATTATTTAAATGCATGCCTATGAAGGGCACCATACTTCAATAGGGATTACCGTTGGCATGGATATTTTACAGGTAGGAACAATGTTCCACACTGCCCACCAGGGATTAATTGTCTGTCTGTCTGACTGTCTGTCTGTCGTGCATAAATAAATATATAATACACACAGCTCTTTGATTGGTCGAGAACTTACAAACAGCTTTTTGATTGGTGGAGACCTACTGCCGGGTACGGAGAGGGGAGGTGCCTAAGGGAGGAGGGTCAGGGGAGGGGCCTAAGGAAGGGGGAGTCATTAAAGGGGCCTGAGGGAGGGGGGGGGGTTCAGAGGAGGGGCCTAAGGGAGGGGGGGTCAGGTGGAGGTGCCTAAGGATATGGGGGGTTGGTCAGGGGAGGGGCCTAAGGGAGGGGGGTAATGGGAGGGGCCTAAGCAAGGGGAGGGGGCTGGGTGGGTCACCCCGTGGTGCCCTTATAAAACTCAACGTTTAACCTACACACTACACTATACACGACACGATACACTACACTTATACAGGTAGTAACAGCTTCCACACTGCCCACCAGGTATGAGTTGTCTGGCTGTCGTGCACGAATGCGCTGTCCAACCAAGTTCCTACCTGCCCACTCCGAAGGAACGTGTTAATACACACAATAGACAAGAAGGACAAGATCAAAGGACTCGCATAATGCACATGCATAATGTACGTTGACTCATTAATCCCCCCCCCCCCCACTTTGCGCAAGAGCGCAGAAGTGTGGCCAACACATCTACGCCTCTATATAAGGAACGAAACAGGTGGTCTCCACAAATCTGTCTGTCGCCTGATGAAGATATTTGTAATTACTGGCGAAACGTCGTCCTCAGATTGTAAATGTTGTGGCTTGGCTCTCCAACACACCGGTGTGCTGTACTATATAGTGACGAATTGGCACGTTCTGTTAACGTGACAACCCTTACTAGTTGGCTGTTTAGGGTGGTGGCAGGTTTTAACGACACATTTAGATATTTACGCGATTACCCCCAAAAAACGATTATGGATGATATTGGTCGCGAAAGTACCTGTCAAACTACATACTCAAGGCAAAGGCGAACGGGGGCCCATATTCTTGACACCAAGACCTACTGTGGAGCTGATCTGTCAATTGACTATCGGCTTTTCATTTGTAAGACGCTCAGTGGGGAGTACCGGTGGTTGTGCGCTTTAACCAAATTGAATTTGTCTAAATTCTAGCTCTGAGAACTAAAATATCGATTTGACTGTCATGCGACGGACATTACTCTCGTATGCAGAGCGAGTCGGGGAAGTGCTGCCCTCGACTGTGTGTGCACCAGAGGAACTTGAATGGATCTCAGCGGTAGCTCTGTGGTATCCACTTGCGTGCACCATTCTCCAACAGCAAGGGTTCCAAATAGATTATTTAACACATGACGTGACGCTTGTTACAACTATCACGATAACATTTGGAGAATCTGATCCAGCAATCTCCTGTCTTTTTATAACAATAAGTGTTTAGCATGTATATGGCATCATCTTAAATGTCTCTGAAACTCATGACCGTGGCACACAATGGCCTACTCGTTTTGAATGACACCACCCGGCACAGAGCGTCCACTGTAAAGTAGACGGTGTGCAGTGTTTAAGGGTTACTACTCGGAGGGATGATTCCAATATTTTGGAGTCGATTACAGAATCGGTTGTAACCTTAGGATGATTCGATGGCAACGATGCTTATTTAGATTCTGATTCCAAACTTTTCAACCATTCCCCCCCTTAAAAACCCAAAACGCAGTTCCTATTTTGTTGTAGAGCATGCAGCTACTAGATTAAAGCAGCATGACAATCTAAGTATTAAGTGCTAAAATTATGTACAGAAAGAGAATAAACAAAAACCGAAGGTTCTAAAAATTGCGTGGTGCCTGAATGTTAATAATTAAATCCCTTGTGATACCGACATACAGTGTAAAAATATTGAAAAAGAATACAATGCAAGTGTTTTAAATAATAACCAATAATCACACGCAAATAATTGCGTCATAAAAATCATCACAGTTCCTTGATGATTTGAGTATTGGAGGAGGCGAGGTCTGTACTGGGATCTCTGGGTATCGCTCAGAGCTGGGAGCACGTGCAGCCGCACATTACTCGCAGTGTTCGTGCTACGTGTTTTCGGGGCTTCAAATAACGAACTGTGACGGCAATGGACTGAGTTCAGTTCCCTCTGGGGTGCCTGACAACTCCCAGCACCTTTATTTGCAAAACAATCGCATAGAGAGTCTCCCCGAGGGGGTGTTTGGCCCAGTAAGGTTTCATCCCCTCGCTTCATTGAGAACTTTATCCCTGTGTTGTGTGCTGCGGTTTAATGAAGGACGCTTTATTGCAAAAGGGAATTGCTTGATGTTACCCATATCCATTCGCATGTGAACTCGACTGATGTTTTATATGAAGAGAGATTGTGCCTTCACAATTGATGAAGATGCAGGACTTGGCTTAATGTGGTTCATTATTATGAACATTGGATGAAATATGATGACTTAATTCAAGAACTGATGAATCCATTCCTTCACTCATGATATACGCTTGGATGTCGTGCGTGTAACGAATCAATTGTTGCGGGTGATAAAATGAGAACCTCTTCGGGGGGAAGTCAACAGTAGTTGTCCTTTTGTAATGACAATAGAGTCTAACTGCGGTGCGAAGGGACTAGTGGCCACCTGAGGTAATGACAGAGGTGTCAGGTGTGAGTATGGGAAAGATCGAGAAGGGGAGCGTGGTCAGGTGATGGAAAAGGACGGTAGAGTCTGCTGGTGGAGCGAGCGTCCAGAGTATGTGAGAAGGTTCGAGAAGGGGGGCGTGGCCTCGGTCTGTATATAAGGGAGATGCGCAGGAGACTCGGGGCTGTTGCAGTGGGGTCTCCTGTTCAAGTGAACATGTCTTCAATAAAGAAACCATCTCAAGAAAAGTGTGTCAAGTCGTCTTTAAACTTTGGAGAGACTCGCCCCCGTTATAGAAACGTAGAATTTCCATCACTCGCTCAGGGCTTTACACATGAGATGAGCAGGAGATCACTTTGACTCGCACTGCAATGTATTTCCTTTGAACAGCAACAAATGGTGGCGGTACGTACTGTCACTACTGCCACATTTACGTTTCGCCTGCTCTGACATCCGCACGACAAAGTCTACACACAGTGAAAAAACATCAGCCATTCCCAATTTACTACAGCCGTGTCGACACGGGAATGTTTATGGCCATACTTAACACCTGTTTTGTTGCCAGAAAAAAGGGGAAAACTTCTTATATTTTGACACTGGCAAAGGAGGTCCCATGATGTAGCTGCTCACCTTGAGCTCTCATTGTCCTGATAGTGCGTTGTCTTTTTGCTGTTCGCCTTTTGGCGTCCTCTGGTCTAACACTGTTTGAGACGAGGCTCTAAAGAAAGATGTCTCTGGTGTGGACCAATCAATTTCAAAGACAATGCAAATACTGTCAGAGCATGTTTTTTGGTTAACGCAGACATGATTCCTTGCAAAAGGTTTCAGTTTGGTGTTTTAACATCTTGACACCTATTTTGTTGCCAAAAAAAGGGGAAAACCTATTATATTTTGACACTGGAAAAGGAGGTCCCATGAAAAAGGCAACAATTTAGTTTTTTATGGTGGATGGGTAAGAAGGTTTGGAATCGGAGTCGAAATAGGTATCATTGACATCGAATCCTAAAATAAAAACCGATTCTGGAATCCACTCCAAAATATTTGAGACCGTCGTCCCTAAGAGTAGTAACCCAAAAACACTGCACACGTCTACTTGACAATGGACGCTCCGTGTCGGGTGGTGTCATTCAAAACGAGGAGGCCATTGTGTGCCAGGGTCATCGTCCTAATTTGACATGTTCTAAATATCTTCCGCAAATGACTAATTTGGGATTACACAGAGCAACATCACTCACTTCTGCATGGTAGACTAATGCCCGCTTGCAGGCTACGTGTGCCGCAAAGGGACACCTGCAACTGGGGGTGCCTTATGAATGCTTGAGATGAGATGAGGGGTGAAGCACATCGAGTTGCCGAGGCATTTAAGCGAGTGCCATATGCATGCTAAGCAATACTATTTTTGTTGTTAAACATACACCGGAGTGTGATGCATCAGATGCACCACCCTGTTGTCAGCCCCGGCGCTGCTATTATAATTTTTAGTAATTTCCCTAAATGTCATCGCGATGGTTGTAATCGCAGTACAGTGCAACCCTTCGTGTAACAGAATAGCGCAACCCAACAGATACCACAGAGCGTGCTCTTAGATCCATTCGAGTTCCTTCTGCTCCACACATACTACAGAACAGCACTGTCCCACTCGCTGTGCTTATGAGATTAATGTCTGGTGCATGACAGTGAAATCGATATTTTACTTCTTCGAGCTTGAATTTAGACAAATTAAATTTGGCGAAGGACACAACCATATTTGCTCTCCACTGAGCCAAATTGCTGCGGTTTAGTCGCATCTTATAGATGGCAACCTGATAGGTGACAGATCAGTTCCACGCTTGGTCATGGTGTCCAGGACATGGGTCTGCACTGTGCCGTCACTATGTAGTCCAGCAGGTGTTCTTGATTGGAGCTGGCGTGAACTCACGATGTCGTCTGAATGCACCACCACTCAGCATTCGCTTCTACGAGACCGGTTTCGAGAGTAGCTCAGAGTCCATGGGCATACATTGGTCGAGTGCAGAATGAGAGCAGTGGATGAATAAGAGCGCAGTGCTAAATACGGCGGGTGATAATAATGAAGAGTGTGTAGCTGTTGATGCTTACATGTATATTATGGTAATTCTTTTCATGACGATGAGTCCATAGAATGTGTTGCCGTGGTGGAATAGTTAGCATACTGGGCTGGCATGATCTTCCGGCATGGCAGTCGAAATAATTGGTTTGTTTCTTAAATCCTCTCGTCAATGTCAACCGGCATTATCAATCGTATGGCACAGTCCGTTGATCGGCAGGTCGCGTGATGTGGAGTAAATCATGAGTGTTAACACCACTTCCAGAACTTCTGGTCAGTGAAAAGCAGGAGGCCACGTAGCCTGCAGAGGAGCTCTCTAGAGCTCCCTCCAGTGGAGGCCCTTCATTTATCAGTGGCGTGAGCCAGGCATTTCCAGGGCTGCACCTTATTCTTTGACATCTTCATGAAGAGATTGACAACACACCCGCGGCTTTGAGCGCCACCAGCGCTGAGCACTTAGCTTGAGTTCGGCTCGAGCCACCGGCTGAGACACAGGCCACGCGAACGGGCGCAGGACGACAAGATGGCCGACAGTGCTCGCACCTACATCCACAAGGTCATGTCGTCAAGGCGACCGGGGGACGCTCTCCTGTCGCGATTTGACCAGCCGGTGTTCTGTGCCGGTGGCAGAGGCTGAACGGTAGCGGTGGGGACGCGAGTCAAATCGACCATTGCGTTTGGCTGGCAATCGCTATGATCAAATGTCGATGTTGATCTTTAGCTCAGATGAAGGTTCTTCAATTGGTGGGGTATGGGGGAGCTGTGTTGCAATTGCTGGCTAGATATAGAGGAACAAATAGTATTTACAGACACGGAAGACAAACACATGTTGGAAAGCGAAACAATCCACGCATATGCACCGTTTATCCTAAATCTTCTCTCTGTCTCTCCACTGCGCCTCCGTTATCCAGGCCAGCATCATGATGAGTGTCAACGCGCGCTGCCCCATTCTGGCGACCGCTAACCCTGCATACGGCCGCTCTAACCTAAAAGCGTTGGTGGAGCAGAATATGTTTTCTTGGTTCTTTGGGTAAAGTCACGGAGAATGGAAATAATAAAGTAATAAAAATAAAACATAATAAAATAATTCTCACGACGTTTCGGCCACAACGCAAGCAGCCGTCCTCAGGTGAAAAACAGGTCTGTCGATAAGACAGAGTCTGAATGACACACTCCAGGCTTGGAGCGTCTATTGTATGGTGAAAATGCAGCAGTGTGGTGTGCAGTAGGGTGGGTAGAATAATACATAGTGTAATATCACATAAATATGCAAAAAATTCCTCTTGATATGCAAATTATTTTGTCAAGGCGCTCTTCTTCCTCTCTCCCAGCTTAAATAGACGTTCCAAGCCCAGGACGTGTCATTCAGACTCTGTCTTATCGACAGACCTGTTCTTCACCTGAGGGCGGCTGCTTGCGTTGTGGCCGAAACGTCGTGAGAATTATTTTATTATGTTTTATTTTTAGTTTTATTTTTATTATTTTATTATTTCCATTCTACGTGACTTTACCGAAAGAACCAAGAAGATGAATCCCTGCAGTCACGAAAGCTTCAAATTGAAATTTGAGCAAAACATGCTTAAACTGCGGATGCGAGTAGAGGCAGCTGTGTCTGTGAAATGCGCCCCTGGGATTTTCAGACTCAGATGAGTGTGTATCACTCAATATTTTTGTCAATGTATTTAGCCCATATCGGGCATCAAATGTTTCTCTATCCACATCTCACTGTTCGGGGGAGTTTGTTTGCTACCCAATGGGAGATTGGGTTAATGCGGCAACTCCAGATTCTCGACGTGTTTCAAGACACCTCATTGTCGGATGCGGGCTTCAACCACACATCAGTAAAACTGCCCTCTCTTTCTGCTCTGAAGTAGGGCAATTGCACGAAACGTTAGCATATCATATCCATTATAAAGTATCTAATTGAATCAACCATCGTAGACACATGATGTGTAGTGACCTCGTTGGAGTAACGGTGACAATGTATACTCATTGTAAACACGACATGGAAGATCCGAAGCATCATACACTCGGACTGTTACGCAAGAATAAAATATGAAATAATCTCTGTGTTATATGTGCCTATGACACATACATAGGGGTCATCATCAGTCGCTGTCGCGCGGCCTCTGTGATTGACGCAAGTCAACCACAGTCATCTGCCACTGCAATTCAGTGGCCTAAAATAAAATGTTTCGCTCCGGATGATCGCTGCAAAGTATGATCTGTGTTTTGATTTAGTGTGCTGATCTTAAAGGTGCATTGAAAAATGTTGACACTCCGACTGATGCTCCTGCTGTTGTGGAGTGACTCATGCAGCCAGCTATGGTTTACAGGGTTTGGTAATACATGTTTTTTACGTCGTTTATTGTGAAAATTCGGTCACAGTTCCTATGATAACTGTTTCATTGCTTTTATGGCTTTATTTTGGTGATTTTTTAAAAGTTTTTCGGTTTGGCCATGTTTGTTTGTTGTAGTACAGAGTTAGACTGATGACCTTAATCTAAGTTGTCTTGTGGTTGTTGTTGTTTGACTTGCATCCCACTGGCATTTTTGCACACAGTGTTGGTGTACGGTGCTTTTTCTGCAATATTTTGCTGTCTTTTCTTGGATTTTCTGTTTGCACATAGTCACTTTAAGATGTTTTCTTGTTCATATTTTTGTTTTTTTGTTTGTTGCGGTTGCACCCGATTCAAGAGCCGAATGGCCCACAGGGCTATACCTAATACATGAAACTTGAAACTTGAATCTATCTGTACAACAACCCATGGGACTGCGCCTGTTCACGCAGCCTGCGTCTCAGTCGGCGAGTGGCTCGAGCCGAACTCGGGCAACGTCGCCTCGATTGGTGACACCCAATGCCCTCACTCGCTCAGTACTGGGAAGAGAAGGTTACGTTCGCGATGTTGATGATGATTAATAATAATTATATTTAAAATAGAATACTCCTTAAGGAATCGTTCAACATTGTAGAATGATCTAAATTCTTGAACTAAACTTTACTAATCCAGGCAGTGGTTAGTAGCTCTGTTGAGATTTCAAATTTGGTGGTCGTTACACTGACATTGGTACCCAGGGTTCTAGGTTCGCCATTACTCTTCTTGCAATGTTTCGGCACTGTCGTCGGCACACAATGGCCAACTCGAGCAATTGACCTGAGTAAATATTTAACGAAGCTGTACGGCAAACTGTGTAATTAAAGAAGAACTGCAACCAACAACAACAACAACCAATAATAACCAACCACCAACCAGTCACCTGAACTGGAATCGACAAAGTGTCAGAGCGGGGCGCACCTGCTGATGACTGAAAGTTTCGTGCAGTAGCCGATCGTTAACGACTTCACTGCACGTGGCCGTGGTCTGTGCAAGGTAGTTTACTCCCACACACAGCCTCTACACATCCATGCGGTAGGCAGTCCAGAGAAACAGGTTTCAGATGAGCATTGTGCATCCAGATCTAGAGAGGCACGCGCCCAGAAAACTTCCTCTGGGAATGCTCTTCAGCTGGTTGTTCCGCAGATTCAGATCAGTGAGCTGAGTCAGTTTGTCAAACACTCCGGCGGGAAGAGCCGTCAGTTTGTTTTCACGCAAACTCAGAAGAGTTAGCTGAGTCAGTTTGTCAAACACTCCGGTGGGTAGAGCCGACAGTTGGTTTGTATTCAAATACAGCTTCTGCAGATTGACCAGGCGGTCAAACACCCCCTCGGGAACAACTATCAGCCGATTCCCAGACAAATTCATGATGTGGAAATTCACCAGCATGTGCTTGGATTATAGGTCATTACAGCCAGACAGTTAGTGTCATATTTTGGGAGCATTTGTTTTATTACTTATATATGTGAGTCGTTATGAATAAATTAAGACAATGCATAATATAAATTGTTTATTCCCATTGTAATATCAATGCCAGGTCATGATATTAAGAATTAATTGCCAACGGGTAGAGCCAACGCTGGTTCCAAAGCAAATATCAACTTGGTACAAATGGAATCAAACGATGGAACATAAACGTTCATTACATGTCGCGAGAAATTGCTTAACAGCAATGACTTTTAGTGAGTTGATACTCAGGGTAACAAAGCAACTCAGTTTCGTCCTTAACATTACATTTACTATGGATGACGAAGTATTACATCTGTAATGAGAGAGCGCCACCTAAGGGACAACAAAGGGCTGCATAGTGACTGCTGGGTTATTCATATCCAATCAGAGGGAAGGGTTCCTTCTGGGCCAAAGGTAATGGGCGGAGCTCGTGGGTATGTACGAGAAGCATCGAGAAGGTTCTACGAAGGGGCGTGGCTAGAGGCGGAGCCTAGCTCCGCCGAGAGCAATACAAATGAGAGGCAGTGAGAGGACTCGGGGTCGGTGTGGGAAGCCTGGAATCCGGACTGCATCATCGCCTAACTCGTCTCGCCACCGGCCACGTGGCGACCTCGGCCAGTGGAGCGCGAGAAGAGCGAGACACGCTGCAACGGTGGACGAGGGATCGCGTGCTTCGTGGCAAGAGGAGAGAGAGAGAGCGGAGCTGTGTAGTAATCGTTAATAAATAACACAAGTCTGCCGTCGCCGTGGAATAATTTTTATTACACATCTAAACACATGAAAATCTACAGATGCATCACTATGCTTGCATTTCCCCACGTAGGTGCTGTATCGGTTTGCTATGTTTAAGTCTTCTTAACTCGTCTAGTGACTTCACAATGATATCAGACGGAATATGTTGCCACACTTAGCCATTCTTAGTGATTCGTTTGGCGATGTTCCACGTGCGGACGTTGGCCACACTGGAGAGAACACGGGGAGCCGATGGCAAGGGCCGGAACTGAACTGCTGAGCTTGTGGCAAGTTCCTGAGACTCCTGCACTAAGAGTGCGATTATTAAAGAGTTTGTGTGTGAGGACACTCACGGGCTTAGATGAAGGTTCACTGACGAATAGATCAATGATTCACAACCTGACCCGGCTGTGTAAATTCACTTCACCTTGGCTAAACAATGACGTCACAGTCGCCTGTGAGCTTGCAGCGTGCACACGGACTGCAGTGCTCGTGGGTAAAACCTGGACCTGTGGAACGGTCTCCAGCTGTTGATTGTGCAGCTCCACTCGCGTTATTTGGTTCAGTTTGAGATGGATACCAGTGGGCAGAGCCGTCAACTGGTCGGTATACAACTTTAGTTCCTTTAGTCGAACCAGGAGATCGAATCCGCCATGGGGTATAGTCTTTAACTGGTTATCACACCGACTCAGGTCGAGCAGATGCGTCATACTCCCAAACACCCCTGCGGACAGCTGTGATAATTCCCCTACATTCCTATGCCGGGATATAGTACATTCAAGTTGTATTCTGGGACGTGTCTAGTATCCTCGATTATCTGAAACCGACATGGGCGTCCCCTCGGTCGACTCAGCCTTAACTGAGCACTGCACCTGATATGGTGTTTAAGTATCAGCACTAGGGAGGCAACGCATGCGTGAGAGGGTGAGAGAATGTGTATTAAACGAGAAAGATTACGTGACAATCATTATCTGCATCATCACTACTATCGACCATCACTGATTTGACCGATCTCAAGCCGCACCGATGTCCATCGTGTTTGCTCCTCACCTGTTTGATTTCACTCTCTGCTCAGTGACTTGCATTGCAGTGTTAATACAGGTAGGAACAACAGTTCCACACTGCCCATCAGGGATTATTTGTCTGTCGTGCATAGCCCCTCCCAAACATGTACGCTCCCGGATTGGTTGAAGTGTGTCACGTGACCGCGAGCTTTCTGTCGTGCACGAATGCGCTGTCCAACCAAATTCCTTCCTGCCCACTTAGTCGCCCACTCCGAAGGAACGTGTTAGAACGCAGTGCAAAGCAATCGCGGATCAACGCGGAGCAGCTGAAGAGCATTCCCAGGGGCGCCTTTGACAACCTCAAGAGCCTCACTCACATCTGGCTGTTGAACAACCCCTGGGACTGTGAGCTGCGCGGAGCTTTCAGCCTCCTCGCCTCGCTCAGCTTCCTCGTGATGATGAATGATGAAGTAGCCTAACACAGTCGTTTCATTATGAACATATGTAGAAGGTTTTTTTGCTAATTTGAGATAGAAAGCTAGGAGTTGTGGTACGAGTGTTTAGCGCACTGCGCTATTAACATGGTGACCTGGGTTTGATCGTCAGCAACGGCGAACATCAAAAGCGAGTGATGATCATCACCACTTCAGCAGAGTTGAAGATTGATAATTTAGTATAATTATGATACTATGTAGTTTATACTTTAGTTGTTTACGTGGTGGTTTAAGTTACTGCAGCTACATACTATTAACACTTCTTCCCTTTATTAATGCTACCCCTATCCCCTCCCTGTGATGCTGCTAATCCTGCATCATGCACGGGCAAAGTAGCACTATTCACATACCTGCATTTCCCATATCCTCTCCCTTGGATGCTGCTAATCCTGCATAATGCACGGACACAAGTAGCACTAATCACATACCTGCATTTCCCATAAATATGCTAAATTCCTCTTGATATGCAAATTATTTTGTTAAGGCGCCCCCCCTTCCCCCCCCCTTCCAACCCAGCTTATATATATGCTCCAAGCACGTGTGCTGTTTCATTCAGATGCTGTCGCCTCGACAGACCTGGTTTCACCTGAGGACGGCTGCTTGCGTTGTGGCCGAAACGTCGTGAGAATTATTTTATTATGATTTTATTATTTTTATTATTTGATTACTTCCCTTCTACGTGACTTTACCGAAAGAACCAAGAAGATTGGTAAAACACCTCTACAACCGATGGGGTGCTTGTGCCAGGCTAGGCTTCGCGGAGCTCTCAGCTTCCTCTCTCTGTCCCCTTTGCTCTGCCTTCTCGCGATGACGAATGATAAGGTGGCCTACACGGTTATTTAATTACGAACATTTCTAGAAAGTCGTTGTTTTTATTGTAAATGTGAGAGAGTGGTGGGTACGCTGCCTCTTAATTGGGTGGTTTAATGGGAAATCATGTTCAATGTAACCACAACTTCACCTATAATATATTTGTTTCCCTTTAAGGCAGCGCTATTGACGACTGTGTAGAGTTGTTTGTGGACGTCTTGTCCAGTCTTAGCTCTGATAATTGATAATTGGTTTTTTACCCTTCTATCTGGCAACAAAACTGACACCTTTTTTTCAGTTTTGTTGCCAGAGAGAAGGGTAAAAAACCAATTATCATATTTTTACTGGAAAATGAGGTTCCAATGATGTATAAGTCCTAGCTCTGTCTATTTAATTTGATTTGTCTCTTAGTCTATTCAATTAAAGTTAGACAATTCATCGACTCTCAGTGGTTACAACCAGCCTGGTGACATGTCATCAATTCATCCAGCAGTGGATAGACAAAGAGCTTTGAATGATTAATTTCCTAATGCGTTTAACAAGCTTGATGTGTGAGTCAAGTGTAGCTAGTGCTCCGTGGAGTCGTATTTACATTCACTCTGCTAGAGTCTTCGTAAAACAGCGTAGAGCGAGTGTCTGAGGTCCTTGCGCATCGAGGAACTCGCGTCTCTCCCTGCTGGGCTGTTTGACAGCCTGGTGAATCTGCAGCAGCTACATCTGGAGAGCAATCGGCTATCGGCTCTTCCCGGTGGAGTGTTTGACAAATTTACCCAGCTCACTTATCTGACTCAATCAACTGAAGGCCTTGAACATCATCGCTGTTGTACCAACACTACGCCTATGAAGTTACTGCACTCTGAACTTTAATTAATTAAGCATATCTTTGTCGAACAATATGGAACCATTTCACTTTTGTATCTTTCATATTGCACTGGAGATTGACTGCCATCGCAAAAAAGCTCTTCATGACGTCTGTTATCTTGTCTGGTAAACCGTAGGTGTTGAGAATACATTCCCCGTGCATACTGTCAAAAGCCTTTTTAACCAAAAATATTTTATCGACCAAACAATTAAGGTACACACAGAGGGCATGTATGGGAATTGACGCCAGCAGAAACACAATGCGAAGTACAATGATTGTTACCAACTTTTATATTTTGAACGTGTCTATGCCATGTGTTTCAATACACTCTATATCTCTGGATCTTTGGATCCCTGGTGTCTACTTCCATAACTCGAATACCCCTCTGGGGAATGGACAGGGGTGGGGGTGGGGGAAGAGAAATCAAAGGGGTGGGGGCTCGACAGCCCTTTTACAAACAGAAGTATTTAACCAATATTCGTGTTTCATTCGCGGTGACTTTTATGATCGGGTAAAAGTCAATCTTCTTTGTCACTTTATATTTTTATATTTCTGATCCATAGGTCATGGCGAGCAGTATCTACGGATTGACATTTGATCTCAGGGAAAAATGGAATGCTGAGAATTAAGGGTCTAAATATTGTTCAAACGCACTCCAAATGATAGACGTCACCTGTACATCACCTGTACATGTTACCATTTGGATCACGATTTGATCTCTATAATAGCCCTAAGTAGGATATTTTCAAGTTGTGTCCCTTCAACAATTATTAATTTTGATTATTACACTTGTTGTACAGGAATTTGGTGTTTAGTTCACGATATGAGTGCAAATAAGAAACATTTTATTGATTATGAATAATTTAATTACCTGAAATTATGCAGTTTACATTGACATTCTTGAAGATATTCATTGTATAATTAAAGTTGTAACAAGGTGTTATTTGCTAAAACATTGTTTCCGTATTCAAGGTTTTAGCATCACCTGAAATGAGACTAAAAACAATGCAAATAAAACAATACAAACGAGAGCAGGTTGGAGTGTCTTTGTAAACCTGAACTTCACAATGAAACGTAACATTCCAATGTGCCTACAACTAGACATGTTGATCCGTGTGAACTACCTCCGATGGCAGATGGTTCAGAAGCACTAATAAGAAGTGAGCACAGAAGCACTCCGAGTTACATGCTTGGAATGACACTGAGAGACAGAGTACCACGTGGATCAGAGAATACACTTTAGCAAGTTACATCAAACAGATAAAAGTAAGCAGGCTTGGCCAGGCTATGGAACGAGAAGGGATGATGGAATAATCCACGATGGCCAATGCACATTGACCATGGTCGATAACAATAGCTAGGTGACAGCCAAGGGAGGGAACGTGCCCTGAAGGACGTCCACCATGGAGATGGAGTAATGACAGCGGCTCGTGTGCAGGTGCGAAGTGGATTAAAACATCGCATGGTCGTGACTACGGCTTGCAGAGACCTTCATCCAGTAGTGAGATGATCATGGCGAGCATATTTTCAAGGGATACATAAATGAAAAATTACACTTATGATACAAACCAATTACAGTAATCAAAATAAAGAAGCAAGTAGATATAACAACACAACTCCAAAGCAATCAATTTATACGAGTGATTTCTAAATGTACTCGGCACTATAAATGTTTCGTGAATAACTTGTTGCAGGGAAATCTTCAGTAAGAGGCAACTCGTGTCAAAATGTTGGACCACAGGCGACGCCGTTCGCGTGCAAGGGGAGGCCGTTGTGAGGCGCCTCTAAACAGTCGCCCATCCCTCGCAGTGTTCGTGCTCAGGGACATCTGTGGAATGCCAGAGCAGAAGCCTCGCGTCTGTGCCTACGGGAATCCCCACCACCACGCGAGAGCTGCGTTTGTACACAAATCAGATCACGAAGCTCGAGCCCGGCGTGTTTGACAGTCTGACGGCACTGGTGGAGACAAGAGACACTGAGGCTCCTGCCATTCACACTGCGATAGTGATTCGTTACGAATAATTACAACAAAACAAAGATCCCCCATTTAGCCTCATCACACTTTAGGGGCAAGTGATGTGAGCGAGCACCTATGAAGACCAGCACGGTCGACGAGGGTGGTCAGATAGCACGACGCTCGGCGGTATTTGCCTCCCGAGTGGCGATGTTTACACACCACACCAGGTACTTATTTGAGGCTGAGACATGCAATTGCAGCGCTGCACCTTATTATGTTACTCCTCGCTGGAGAGATTAACAACTGACCAGGGGCATTGAGCGCCGCCAGCGCTGAGCGCTTTGCCCGAGTTCGGCTCGAGCCTCGTGTCTACAGCACGCGATGAAAGAGCAAACAAACCAATCTCTTCATCTGGTTTAGGTCCAGACCGACATGAGTCAGTGTCGTCAACTTCCCTGCGCCTGCGGGCAACTCCGTAAATTTATCACCCAGGAAAATCTCCCGTAGACTCACCAGCCAGGTCAGGTGCTGTATTCATTGTGTCTGAATGTGTTCCTGAAGTCACAGCCTAAGTCGACTCGACGACGTCTCGTGTAACTTTACAAATTACTTGTTGATACCGCGTTGGCAAGTAGTGGTACACAAGTACAGATAACAAACAAACTCAACCCACACACGCTCACCTTCTTCACGTCTCGTAAATGCACGTGCCCGCAACATTTCATATTTTTATTTTACCTTCAAGGCAAGTGCGCTTTGACGGATGTCTAGAGTTTGTGCATTTTCAGTTAATTTCCAGTCCTGTGTACAGTATTTCATTGAATAATGTTCTTAGTCTATTCAACTAAAGCGATAAAATTCGTCCAGTCTTAGTTGTTTAATATTGGTGTGGGGTCCCACTCTCCCCGCTCCCCCCTCCCACCAGCGTGGTGAAATATGGTCACTTTATCGAGCAGTGGATAGACGCAGAGGCGGAGACAGGATTTTCAGGTAGGGGGGCAACTCCTCCAGCAATGAAAAATGATAGAGGAGTTTGTTAGTAACGAAGGACTTGTCCCTTGCTTTTTATTCGACGCGTGTGTGGCGATGGCGCATGGCCTGAAGTCGAATTCGAACCGCGCTGTGTGATCAGCATCGCGCTCGCTGAAGCGAAGTCGTGTACTGTATACACGAAACTGCGCACAATTCTGCGTCACTTATAACTGCTTTGCCTTTACTTAGTGCCAATTATGGACTCAGACACGTAATACTATGCTACACAGTGGCAGTGGGGATCGCACAATGCCGATTTATTACTAATAAACCACAATGATCCGATCAAAATTAGAGATTTATATCGATTCATTGGGTGGGGGGGGGGCACGTGCCACCCCACCCACTGGCTCCGCCACTGGATAGACGAAGGACTTTGATTTTTATTTTGATGTTTTTTAGAACATCACCAATTGCTCACAAGCTTGATGTTGTGAAATAAAGGTAGACAATGCTCTTTGAAGTCGTTTTTAAATTCACTCTGCTAGAGTCTTCCGAAACAGCAGAGAGCGAGTGTCTGAGGTTGCTGCCGCAGTGAGGAACTCGCGTCTCTCCCCACTGGCGTGTTTGACAAACTGACCCAGCTCGTTCATCTGGAACTGCAGAGCAACCAGCTGAAGGGCGTTCCCAGGGGCGCGTTTGACAAGCTGAGCCAGCACTGCCAGGCACAGTCTCTGCTTTGTCGCTGGGAATAGGGATAGAGATGACGCTCGGCACGAGTAGCATTTAGTTTATAAAGCTACCGCGTTATTGAAATCCACAGTCATAATCGTCATCACCGTTGTTATGGTGTCCTCTTGTGCTTCAGGTTAGTCTTCAGTGTAACTGAACATTCGTGAAGATTAAATGAGTGAATGTTGAAAATAATTAGTGCTGGTATTTATCGTTTACAGACACTAGCATGTGCTGTGCGGGTTTATGTTAGTGCGGCAACAAACAAAAAAATAACAACCACACGACAACAAAGACAAAGATCCCCGTATAACCTTAACATACTGTTGCGGCAAGTGCTGTTAGCGAGCACCGATGAAGGCCGGCACGGCACACGAGGGGGTTGGGTGGCCAACACCACACCCGGCCGCCTTTGTCTCTCTAGTGACGATGTTTACACATCGCACCAGGTACTCATTTGAGGCTGAGTCGACCTATGGAATGCCCAGGACCGGTTAAGATAATCGTCACTGGTGTTGGCCATGATTGGGAATCGAACTCGGTTCGCCAGCTTCGTAGGCCAGCGCACTAGAGAGAATGCGAGGCGAGCTGTAAGGACCGTGCGTGTCGTTGTACTGCACCGCATAGACAGTGGGCACAGCATGGAGCGAACTGTCGAGATGTGAGGTGAACACGACGCCGCTAACGCGACATAGCGACCCGTGTTGGACTCCACTGCCGTGTGAAGAGCGACGCTCTCTTGCAGAGGCTGCTCTACAGCAAGAGGCGGAGGCTGCTGATCTGCGATTCGTGTTCAGCGATCAACTCACAGCTCTCCCCGCTGGGGTGTTTCGATCAGTGGAATTAATTCCGGCATTCGCCTGTCCATGGCAGTCCCAGCGCTCTCTCTTCAGTAGGATGCTACTACAATGGGATGTGTAGGCCAAGTCCTGTTTGAGTAAAGTTTTGCGTTGTTGGTGCTGTTTGGGTAGTTGTTGCTTTGCGTGGTTGCTCTTGTTCTGCTGTGTTGTGTGGTTGCTTTGTCATGTTGTTTTTTGTTGGGTTGCGTTGTTTGGATGTTGTGGTGAGTTTGTTGCGTTGTTCTGTTGTTGTTGTTGCTGCACGAACCAAGCCCGCAAAGCTCGCATGAGTTTCTATAAACGCTCAATGTCACCTCGAATCATTCACTCACGAAGGCAGACGCTCGCCTCACTGCTCGGTGACACTGCAGGCTAACTCGTAGCACAAGAGGACGCCATGACGATGATGACGATGACTGTGAATGCTAATAACGCGGTAGCTTTACAAATTGATCGCGACTCGTGCCGAGCGTCGTCTCTATCCTCGTGCGCAGCGACAAAGCAGAGACCGTTCCTGGCAGTGCTGGAATTGGCTCCGTTTGTAAAACGCGCCCCAGAGAACGCTCTTCAGGTGGTTGGTGGCCAGAGCCAGATGAGTGAGCTGGGTCAGTTTGTCAAACAGCCCCACGGGGAAAGACGCGAGTTATTCAATGCGCAGAAACCATTAACCATAGGCACTCACCTACTTAGTATGAAATGTATATTTATCAATACGTAGATATTTAATCAAAAGAGGTATTACCAATCCACTGCAAGCCGTAATCAAGCCCATGCGATGTATTAATCCACCTCGCACCTGCACACGATCTGATGTCATACTCCATCTCCATGGTGGATGTCCTTCTGGGCGCGTTCCCTCCCTTGCCTGCTACTCCGCTATTGTTATAGACCATGGTCAATGTGCATTGACCATCGTGGATTATTCATCACCCCTCCTCACGCCGTATCCTGGCCAAGCCTGCTTACTTTTACTATCCGTTTGATGTAATTTGCGAGAGTTTATTCTCTGATACACGAGTTCCTCTCTTTATCTCTCAATGTAATGCCAAGCATGCAACTCCCAGTTCGTCTTTGTGCACTTCTCCGTTATTTTCCGATATTATGCGTCGTAATCACCGTGCTTCTGAACAATCTGCAATGCCAGGTGGTTACCACTGATCAACATCTCTCTTCTGTACACACATGATGATGTTATTTTTTATTGTGAAGTTCAGCTTCACAAGAGCACTCCAGCCTTCTCTGGTTGCCTCTTTAGTTGCATTGTTTTGGTCTCCTCACAGGTATTGGAGAAGCCTCGAAAATGAAAACAACTGCCGTTCAAATTACAGCTTTGGCGCGTTGTCTCCCATTCGGAAACTCATACGGAGGGTGCGCTGAGAATGCCAGTGAGGCAATGAGTCTAACGTCGATGTGGGACTGTAAGCTATGTAGCCACCACCAGTCGCGCCCCTGGGAACGCTCTTCAGTTGATTGTTACTCAAATCAAACCGCTGCAGACTCCCGAGGCGATCAAACACCCCAGCGGGAAGAGCCTGCAGCTGATTCAGATGTAGATCCAGAGTTGTCAGCTGGGTGAGACTGTTAAACACCCCAGCGGGTATTCATTCTAGATTTGAAGCTTTCGTGCCTGCAAGGATTCGCACCTGATGACGGAGACTTGTGTTGCCTCTGAAACGTCGTGATTTATTATTTTATTTTATTTCCATTATTACTTTTATTAACTTTTAATTTTATTTTTTACCTACGTGACTTTACCGAAAAAAACTAAGAGTATGAACCCCAGCGGGTACTAATGACGTGTGCTGATGATATTGACCTCTTAGTTCAAAGTGGCCTCCATTCACGTCTAGAGACCTCAATGCTATTTACTTAAAGCGACCTCTCACCACTCTCATGGATATTCGTAAGAGAGAGCGAGCGACATCCATTCACATGAAGTTATTAACCGGACCCTCATCCATTCACTTTCACGCAGACACGGGAGTTGACAAAACCTCCATTCGCTATCACAAACACGTCTTGTTTGACTCACTTCACATGAAACCTGACAGTTGAAGTGTGTTTCCGGTTACTTCCATCGAGACCTGCTCGTTATAATTAATGTAATTTACTTGCAGAGCCATCTGTGAGTTAAAGAGATCTCAACTTACTTTAATGGAGAGACGTGTCACGTCGCCGCCATCCTCTACGCTCGGCCGTCCTTCGCTCCGCTGGGTCCTCAGGCGAGTCGCGGCGCACCACACGCACAGCCCTCGCAGTCACCTCACACATCGGGTTCGGAGTCGCGGGTCATGCGTTTTTGTCAGGGTGCGTCACGTGTCAGTCGGGTTGTTGCCGGCGATGGTTGGCCGCGGCGTTCTGCTCAATTGTCGGCCTTGGGCTGCCGTGTTATCGCCGCGGCGGCAGGATCGTCCGCTGTTATCTGAACCGTAGAGGGTGGGGAGGTGTGGGTGCTTGTAGGTACCGGTGCATCCATGACCATCATTTCAGAATATTTTTGTATTATTTGCCGCCAAAATCGCGCACCATTCGGACCATTGACATCCCCTGTTTTGCCGCGAATGGACAGTCCTTAGCGATTGTTGGCCAGATATCTGCTACAGTCTGCATAGGTGACATTCGGTTAACGGGTCCTGTACATGTTTAAACATCCCTAGCCCGACCCTGCCTGTTAGGGACCGATTGTCTAGGTGAAATGCGGTTAAAGATGCTTGTGGATCAATGCTGCATTGAGTTGCCATCGGGCCGCCGAATGGCATTTTTATCGTCGACTCAATTCCGCATGGCTAATGCATCGGTCCGAGCGCTGGACAACCAAACGGTCAAAATTCCCCCCGGTGCACAGATGTTCATTCCCTGGCTCCTGAAAATACAACTCGACCGGGAAACGACTACAGAAGGGATGTTGTTGGTCCCCTCCAACAAGGCTGCTCGTGGTAAAACTTCATTGTATGCTCAGACTTTGGTGGCAAACGATCATAAACCATTTATCCAGGTTTTGAACGTTGGTTTGGTAACGTCGGTCATACAAGAAGTGACTGTTTTGGCTCACGCGTTGGTCGCGTGTCACGAGGGGGCAAACGACGGGACTGTAGGAGTTGAAGTGGCTCCGCGGCAGGTTGAGGAATTTGACGAGTCATGGATTGACGCTGACATCTTTCCCCGTCAAACATTCCATGGGGGGCACCCATTGTGCTTGTTAAAAAGCAGGACGGGAGTCTGAGGTTTTGCGTCAACTTCCGCAAACTCAACAAAGTCTCCGTGGCTGATGCATACCCGCTCCCACGGATGGATGACTCGTTAGACGCCTTGTCGGGGGCGCGTTTCTTCTCCGCCCTTGATTTGCTGTCTGGATTCTGGCAGTTGCCCTTGGACGACAGCTTTAGACCGAAGACTGCGTTCCGCACACCCCAAGGGTTGTTCGAGTTTAACCGGCTCCCAATGGGACTTCACTCGGCCCCTGCCATATTCCAGAGGTCAATGGAGTTGGTGTTGGCAGGGCTCCAATGGCACGCATGTCTAATTTACCTCGACGACGTCATTGTTTTCGGACGTAAGTTCGAGAAACACCTGCGGAGGTTGCGGGCAGTTTTTCTTAAAATGCGGACTACTAAACTCAAATTTAAGCCACAGAGATGTAATTTGCTGCAAAGGACAGTCTGGTATCGAGGGAACATTGTCAATGATTTCGGGATATCGACAGATCCTGAGAAAGCTGGATGTGTGCGCACATGACCAACCCCCAAGTCGGTGGGTGAAGTGCGTAGTTTTCTTGGGTTCGCCTCTTATCATCGACGTATTGTTCCCGGGTTAGCCACAACCGCAAAACCTCTCCACGTCCTCACGGCTAAGGGACAGAAATTTCGATTGGGGGAGGAGAAGCAGGCTGCGTTTGCCACGCTGCGAGACGGCCTGGTCAAAGTAGCTCCCCTTCGGTACCCCGATTTTTCTATGCCATTCATCCTTGATACCCACACCAGTAACACTTACATGGGCGCCGTGTTATCCCAGGTTGTAAACGGTCTGGAGCATGTGGTTGCTTATGGGAGTAGGGTACTGTCCCGTGTGGAACAGCGATACTGCATGATGTACCGTGAGTTGCTGGCTATCGTTCATTTCGTCCAGCAGTACTGTCCCAACCTCTATGGAAGGAAGTTTGAGGTATGCCCGGATCACGCGTGCAGCGTGTAACTATTCACGCTTGCGTTAACGCACACGGAAAGAGGCACCGTGAATTCTCTTCACGTAAAATTTACATCCAGATAGATTGTCTTAAAGCTGTCACTTACATGCAGGGCACGGAATGGTTTGACAAGCTTATAATGACAACGTAATTGCGCAAGTGTTCTGTGAAGGGTTATGATGATTTCTGATCGCCTGGTGAATCTGCAGCACCTGTATCTGGAAAGAAACCAGCTTTCGGCTCTACCCGTTGGGCTGTTTGACAAACTGACCCAGCTCAATCATCTGTCTCTGTACACCAATCAGCTGAAGAGCGTTCCCAGGGGCGCGTTTGACTAACGGAGCCAGCGCTGCCAGGAACGGTCTCTGCTTTGTCACTGGGCACCGGAAGAGAGACGACGCTCGTCATGAGTTAGAATTAAGTGTGTAAAGCTCCCGCGTTATTGACATACACAGTCATCATCACCAACAGCGTCGTCGTGATGTCCTCTCGCGCTATAAGTTATTATGCAGTGTCACTGAACATCAGTGAAGTTTAAATGAGTGAATCGTGTGAATAATGAGAGCTGATATTGATCATTTACATAAACTCGCGCATGCTGTGCGGATTTCTGTTTAGCAACAAACGCAAGAATATCAACCACACAACAACAAAGACAAATATCCTCGTATAGCCTTAACATAATGTTGGGGTAAGTGCTGCAAAAAACAAAATAATAATAACCACACAACAACAATAACCACAGATCAACGCAATACAAAAAAATTACAATGACGAAATAAATCTACACAACAACACCACAGTACAACAACAACCACACGAAACTATTGTACAAACATCACCAACAACATGACACTCTCCTCACACAGGAATTGGCCACACTTTCTGCTGTAGCACCATCCTCCTGAGTCTCGGTACTCGATGAGGCCTCCCATGGACAGGCAAATGACGGAATTAATTCCACTGATCGAGTAAAAAATTTCCAGAGGGAATGTGAGGCGAGCGCTGAACACCGTGCGCGTCGTTGTACTGCACCGCATAGACAGTGGGCACAGCATGGAGCGAACTGTCGAGATGTGAGGTGAACACGACGCCGCTAATGCGACCTAGCGACCCGTGTTGAACTCCACTGTCGTGTGAAGAGCGACGCTTCCTTGTAGAGGCTGCTCTACAGCAAGAGGCAGAGGCTGCGGATCTGAAATTCTTGCTCAGTGATGAACTCACAGCTCTCCCCGCTGGGGTGTTTGACAGTTTAACGCAACTGACTTATCTCAGCCTTTATGCCAACCAGCTGACAGCTCTACCCGAGGGGGTGTTTGACCGACTGGTCAATCTGCAACAGCTGTATTTGTATGGGAACCGACTGTCGTCCATACCCGCCGGGATGTTTGACAAACTGACGAATCTGAAGGAACTTAAGCTCTACAGCAACCAACTGACGGCTCTACCCGAGGGACTGTTTAACCGCCTCATGCATATAGATGTTCTGGATTTGTGCTGCAACAAATTCACACAGCTGCCCACTGGCATTGACAAACTCATCAAGCTGAAGCTGTTGGCTCTGCACGGAAACCAGCTGAAGAGCGTCTCTGACACAAAGCATGACTGTTGAGCATGGAATCAGCTGCTGCTGACGATCTAAATGCTCGTGCTGATGATGAATGATGACACTGATGATGATTTAGAAAGCTTTTACTGGTAGTAACCTCCTGATTACACCAGCCCACAGGGAATGATTTTGTCCGTCCGTCGTGCAGGGAGGAGCTGGGTGGGGAGGGTGGGGTTTGGTGAGGAGGGGAGGGGAGGGTGGGGAGGGACTGAGTGGGAAGGGTGGGGAGGGGCTGGGTGGGGGAGGGTTGTGCCCTTAACACGTTCCTTTGGAGTGGGCAGGTAGGAACTTGGTTGGACAGCGCATTCGTGCACGACAGACAAATATGCATGACAGACAGACAAATTATCCCTGGTGGGCAGTGTGGAACCTGTTGTTCCTACCTGTATAAAAGATAACTTGACTTGAGGTAGCCAGGCAGCCAGCCAGGTAGCCAGCCCCCTTAACTATCGGCCCCTCCCCCTCCCTTAGGCCCCTCCCCTGACCCTCCTTCCCTCAGGCCCCTCCGCTGACCCTCCCTCCCTTAGGCCCCTCCCCTGACCCCCCCTCCCTTAGGCCCCTCCCCTGACTACCCCCCCCCCATATCCTTAGGCCCCTCCTCTGACCCCCCTTCCCTTAGGCTCCTCCCCTGACCCCCCTTCCTTAGGCCCCTCCCCTGACCCTCCTCCCTTAGGCACCACCCCTCTCCGTACCCGGCAGTATGTCTCCACCAATCAAAGAGCTGTTTATATTATATATATATTTATGCACGACAGTCAGACAGACAAAAAATCCCTGGTGGGCAGTGTGGAACATTGTTCCTACCTGTAAAAAACACCGTATTACAACGCTGTGTGCAAAAATCCCAGTATGATGCAAGTCAAACAATAACAACCATAAGACAATTTAGATTAAAGTTATAAGGCCAACTCCGCACTTCCGCAAGAAACATTGCTTAACCATGTTTTCGAATCACCAAAATAAAGCTATAAAAAATTTAACAACAGTAATCATAGGAACTGAGATTGAAATTTAACAATAAACGATATACATGTTCGACCAAACTAGCAGCCATATCGAGCAGTGGCTAGACAAAGGACTTTTAATTATTCATTTGATATTTTTTTGAACAACACCAATTCGCTCACAAGCTTGATGCTGTGAAAAAAATGTAACCAATGTTCTTTGGAGTTGTATTTACATTCCTTCTGCAAAATTCTTCCCGAAACAGCAGTGAGCTTGTCTGAGGTTGCTGCCCAGTGAGGAACTCGCGTTTCTTCCCACTGGGGTGTTTGACAAACTGACCCATCTCACGTATCTGTCTCTGGGAAATAACCAGCTGAAGGGCGTTCCCAGGGGCGCGTTTCATAAACTGAGACAGCACTTCATCATGGGATCTCCTTTGCCAGTACCAAAATATACTAATAGGGTTTTTCCCCTTTTTTGGGCAACAAAACTGATACCTTTTGCAAGGAATCATGCTTACATTAACCACAATACCTGCAGTCAAATGCAA
>CM025615.2:2888947-2910925 GCA_014621495.2 Entosphenus tridentatus
AAATGCAAACAAAAAACAATACTCTGATAATTTATGCATTGTCTTTGAAACTGATTGGTCCACACCAGAGACAGCTTTCTTTGGAGCCTAGTCTCATATGGTGTTCGACCAAATGACGCCAAAAGGCGCATAGTTCAAAGACAACGCAATACCAGAGTAATGAGAGCTCGGGGTGAGCAGCTACACCATGGGATCTCCTTTGCCAGTACCAAAATATACTAATAGGGTTTTTCCCCTTTTTTCTGGCAACAAAACTGAGACAGCACTGTAGGGATGGAGATGATGCTTGGCACGAGCAGCGTTCAGTTTATAAATCTACTGCGTTATTGAAATCCACAGTCATCGTCGTCAGGTTAGTCTGCAGTGTAACCGAACATTAGTGAAGATTAAAGGAGTGAATCGTGTGAACAATGATAGCTGATATTGATCGTTTACAGAAACTTGCATGTGCTGTGCGGGTTTCTGTTTAGTAACAAACGTAAGAATAACAACCACACAACAACAAAGACAAAGATCCCCGTATATCCTTAACAGAATGTTGGGGTAAGTGCTGTTAGCTAGTACCTATGAAGGCCGGCACGGCACACGAGGGGGTGGGTGGCCAACAATACGCTCGGCCGCCTTTGTCTCCCTAGTAACGATGTTTATACATCGCACAAGGTACTCATTTGGCCTAGGGGAGGCCCAGGACCGGTTCAGATAATCGTCACTGGTGTTGACCGTGATCGGGAATCGAACCCGGTTCGCCAGGTTCGTAGGGCAGCGCGCTAACCGCGATACAAGACTGATCGAGTAAAAATGTTCAAGAGGGAATGCGAGGCGAGCTCTGAACACCGTGAGGTTCTTCTTGGTTCTTTCGGTAAAGTCACGTAGAAGGGAAATAATAAAATAATAATAAAACACAATAACGAAACGTCGTGAGAATTATTTTATAATGTTTTATTTTTATGATTTTATTATTTCCCTTCTACGTGACTTTACCGAAAGAACCAAGAGGATGAATCGCTGCAGTCACGAAAGCTTTAAATCGAAATTTAACCGTGCGGGTCGTTGTACTGCACCGCATGGAGCGAGGTGCCGAGATGTGAGGTGAACACGACGCCGCTAACGCGACCTAGCGACCCGTGTTGGACTCCACTGCCGTGTGAAGAGCGACGCTCTCGTGTAGAGGCTGCTCTACAGCAAGAGGCGGAGGCTGCTGATCTGCGATTTGTACTCAGCGATCAACTCACAGCTCTCCCCGCTGGGGTGTTTCGATCAGTAGAATTAATTCCGGCAATCGCCTGTCCATGGGAGTCCCCAGATTCTGTCTTCAGTCGGATGCTACTACAATGGGATGTGTGGCCAAGTCCTGTTTGAGTAAACGTTTGAGTTGTTGGTGCTGTTTGGGTAGTTGTTGTTTTGCTATCTGACCGCCCCCTCGTCTACCGTGCTGGTCTTCATAGGTGCTCGCTCACATCATTTGCCACAAAAGGTTGATGAGACTATATGGGGGATCTTTGTTTTGTTGTAATTATTTGATCTGATTGCTGAACAAATACAGATACTGCGTGGTGGTGGGGATTCCCGTAGGCACAGACGCGTGGCGTCTGCCCTGGCATTCCACAGTTGTCCCTGAGCACGAACACTGCGAGGGACGGGCGACTGTTTAGAGGCGGCTCACAACGGCCTCCCCTTGCACGCGAGCGGCGTCGTGTGTGGTCCAACATTTGCACGAGCTGCCTATTACTGAAGATTTCCTTAGTACATTTAGAAATCACTTGTATAAATGTATTGTTTCGGAGTTGTGTTGTTATATCTACTTGCTTCTTTATTTTAATTAATGTAATTGGTTTGGGGTCATAAGTGTAATTATTAATTTATGTATCCCTTGAAAATATGCTCGCCATGATCATCTCACTACTGGATGAAGGTCTCTGCAAGCCGTAGTCACGACCATGCGATGTTTTAATCCACTTCGCATCTGCACACGAGCTGCTGTCATTACTCCATCTCCATGGTGGGCGTACTTCAGGGCACGTTCCCTCCCTTGGCTGTCACCTAGCTATTGTTATCGACCATGGTCAATGTGCATTGGCCATCGTGGATTATTCCATCATCCCTTCTCGTTCCGTAGCCTGGCCAAGCCTGCTTACTTTTATCTGTTTGATGTAACTTGCTAAAGTGTATTCTCTGATCCACGTGTTACTCTGTCTCTCAGTGTCATTCCAAGCATGTAACTCGGAGTGCTTCTGTGCTCACTTCTTATTAGTGCTTCTGAACCATCTGCTATCGGAGGTGGTTCACACGGATCAACATGTCTAGTTGTAGGCACATTGGAATGTTACGTTTCATTGTGAAGTTCAGGTTTACAAAGGCACTCCAACCTACTCTCGTTTGTATTGTTTTATTTGCATTGTTTTAGTCTCATTTCTAGTGATGCTAAAACCTTGAATACGGAAACAATGTTTAAGCAAATAACACCTTGTTATAAATTTCGATTTAAAGCTTTCGTGACTGCAGGGATTCATCTTCTTGGTTCTTTCGGTAAAGTCACGTAGAAGAGAAATAATAAAATAATAATAAAACATAATAACGAAACGTCGTGAGAATTATTTTATAATATTTTATTTTATTATTTCCCTTCTACGTGACTTTACCGAAAGAACCAAGAAGATGAATCCCTGCAGTCACGAAAGCTTTAAATCGAAATTTAACCGTGCGGGTCGTTGTACTGCACCGCATGGAGCGAGGTGCCGAGATTTGAGGTGAACACGACGCCGCTAACGCGACCTAGCGACCCGTGTTGGACTCCACTGCCGTGTGAAGAGCCACGCTCTCGTGTAGAGGCTGCTCTACAGCAAGAGGCGGAGGCTGCTGATCTGCGATTTGTGCTCAGTGATCAACTGGGAGTCCCCAGATTCTGTCTTCAGCACGATGCTACTACAATGGGATGTGTGACCAAGTCCTTTTTGAGTAAAGTTTTGCGTTGTTGGTCCTGTTTGGGTAGTTGTTGTTTTGTGTGGTTGCTCTTGTTCTGATGTGCTGTGGTGTTGTGTGCTTTTTTTGTCATGTCGTTGTTTTTGTTGTGTTGCGTTGTGTGGATGTTGTGGTGATTTTTTTTTAATGTTATCTTGTTGCTGCTGCCTTAACAAACCCCGCACAGCACGCGTGAGTTTCTATTAACGCTCAAAACCACCTCTAATTATTCACACAATTCACTCCATGCAATGTCCACTAATGCACGAAGGCAGACGCTCACCTCACTGCTCAGTGACACTGCATACTAACTCGTAGCACAAGAGGGCACCATGACGACTCATGATAGTGACGAGGACTGTGGATGTCAATAACGCGGTAGCTTTATAAACCGAACGCTACTCGTGCCGAGCGTCGTCTCTATTCCGGTGCCAGCGATGAAGCAGAGACCGTTCCTGGCAGTGCCGGCTCAGTTTGTCAAAATTGAAAGCTTAAACATCGGTTTGACTTTCATGGGAAAACTCATCGCAGGGTGCATGACAGAGTTCAACCACGAGTTTGTGAGACATCCTGCAAAAAGTAATAATAACAATTCTACTGTGAGACTTCCAAATGGCTTATTCGTCTCATCATATGGCGCTACGACCTTGAAATAAATTGGACAGACCAAAATATCCCTTTTTTTCCGTGTCACACGCACAGTTTATGGAAAACAGGCAGCGAGCCTCACTCATCTTTCAAAGGGCATTTAGCGACACTCCTGCAACACGGTAGCCCACGGTACACCCGAACAAAATCGATTTCCTCATGGGTGTAACGATTCACTCTACTCCCCCACCCTCCACTCCCCGACAAAAAAAGTTTCCCGGAAATAAAATGTTTAATTGCCTCGGCCATTTTGTATTACTTGGTACCCCGGTGTACCACCATGAGGATAAAGTGCGCCCGTGGGAATGCTCTTCAGCTGGTTGATCTGCAGTTCCAGTTTCGTCAGTTGAGTCAGACGGTCAAACAGCCCAGCGGGGAGAGACGCGAGTTCCTCATTGCGCAGAAACCTCAGACACTCGCTGTCCACTTTCATGGAGACTCGAGCAGAGTGAATGTAAATACGACTACAAACAGCGTTGGTTGCACTTTACTCACCAATCAAGCTTGTGAGCGGATTGGTGTTGTTCGAAACATCAAATGAATAATTGAAAGCCCTTCGTCTACCCACTGCTGCTCTGATTTCAAATGTGGTGATCGTTACACTGATATTGGGTGACAAGGTTGGAACCTCATCTTTACTGTTATTGCAATGTTTTGGCACTGTAGCCTGCAAGGCGGATTATGGAAATTCCACACTCCTATGCCGGGAACCAATACATTTAATGTCGATTCATGACTGGCTACCATCAGTCTTGAATAAATGAACCCGGCATGGGCCTCCCCTCTGTTTACTCAGCCTTAAGTGAGTACCTGGCACGGTGAGTAAACATCAGCACTGGAGATACAACACGTGTGTGAGATGGAGAGGGATTGTGTTTTAAACGAGAAGGATTCCGTGACAGTCCTCCTTGGCTGTATCATCACTGTTATGAACCATCACTGATACAACCGATCGCAAGCCGCACCGATGTCCGTTGTGTCTACTGCTCAACTGATTGATTCCACGCTCTGCTGAGTGATGGCAGATGCCATCTCACGTGAAGTTGTGCACGAGTGACTTGCATTGCGGTGTGAACAGAATTCAGTCCGAAGCAATCGCGCATTAGTCAGCTGAAGAGCATTCCCAGGGGCGCCTTTGACAACCTCAAGAGCCTCACTCACATCTGGCTGTACGACAACCCCTGGGACTGTGCCCTGCGCTGAGCGCTCAGTCTTCTCGCCTCTCCATCAGCTTCCTCGCCTCTCTCAGCCTCCTCGTGATGATGAATGATAAAGTAGCCTACACAATCGTTTCATTATAAACATATGTAGAACGTTGTGGTTGTTTTTAATTGCTAAAGTGAGAGATAAGGCGAGGAGTAGTGGGCTCAGTGGTTAGCGTACTGCGCTATGAACACGGTGACCTGGATTTGATCCGTCAGCCACGGCGAACATCAGAAGCGAGTGATGATCATCACCATTTCAGCAGAGCCGTTAGGTCAAAACCGCTACAACCAAAGCAGTGCTTGTGCCAGGCTAGGTGAACACACACATCCATGTATATAAAACACAATGATAAAAAGCTAAATAATCTCCCTGCAATGCTCTTCAACTGGTTTAAGTCCAAACTCAAGTGAGTCATTTGGGAGTTTAGTTGACCTCGGGGAGGCACAGGACTGGTTCAGATAATCGTCGCTGGTGTTGGCTGTGGGTGGGAATCCATATCGGGTCGCCATGTTTGTCGTGCAGTGCGCTAACCGCTACACTCCCGATCCCCATTAAACAATTGTACTTCAGCTATATTCATGTCATGTTACTGACCGGTAATATTTACGTTGAAACTGGTACAATGAACAGTGCACTACCTTGTGCCAGAGAATAGCCATGGAGAGGACGTCAATTAACATCTTTAAGCCTCTTATTTTCACTCAGTGGCGCACATTCCCACAAGCCCTGCCAAGTGGGTTACTCGCGTGCAAATCAAAGAGCAGATGCAGTTATTCAAGCGAGAAGGAGCCACACCAAGTGGAATCTCAAGTGTAACATGATTAGATTGGATTAGGATTTACTAGGTTGTTTGTGTGTGCACTCATTGGTGACTGTGCTGAGCCCATCAGCTCAATTCTTCTCCCGATGTCTTCTCACTTCTCCTCATCTTCTTGGTTCTTTCGGTAAAGTCACGTAGAATGGAAATAATAAAATAATAAAAATAAAACATAATAAAAAATAATTCTCACGACGTTTCGGCCACAACGCAAGCATCCGTCCTCAGGTGGAGAACAGGTCTATCGAGAAGACAGAGTCTGAATGACACACCCCAGGCTTGGAGCGACTATTTAAGCTGGGATGGAGGGGGGAAGAGCGCCTTGACAAAATAATTTGCATATCAAGAGGAATTTAGCATATTTATGGAAAATGCAGATATGCGATTAGTACTACTTGGGAAATGCTAATTGTACCTTTTCACCACTGCCAATGCGGTATCAGCAAACAATGGGCGGACCGTGATCTCAATTCACAACGAGCTGCAGACCCTTGCCGAACACGCTGCGATCATCTGGGGGTTGAATTCGCTTTCACAACCAGCGCGTGGTCGTTACAAAAGCAAGAGCCTCGCAGATGATCGTCCTGGCCGTGACGTTAACTTCGCGCGGTAATGGTGCTACCTGAAGAAGCGACCTCAATTCACTGTCGTAGAGATATGTCTGTTGAACCAATATCTATCCACGATCATAGCAACATGCGTTCACTTCCATACATATGTTTGCTAAAGCGAATTCCTTTCACTTCGATCGACATATTTGACATAAATCTTCAGGCGTTGAATTGACCTTGATTCACATTCTTTGAGATTCATATAGTGGAGCGATCTCCAGTCCCAAGGATAGAGACAAGAAAGCTAAAGCGATGTCAGTTCATCTTTTGACAATTTACTTCATAAAGCCACAACTATTTCGTAACACGAATTCCGCGAAAACATTGTTTTTGCATCTTGTATATCTATTCTACGTAATGATTCACTATTACAGTGACTTTAGTAGTAGCCTCAGGTTATCGCGTCTCCACCTGTGCCGTCAGACTGTCAAACACCCCGGGCTCGAGCTTGGTGATCTGATTTGTGAACAAAGTCAGAATCTGCACATTGGTGGGGATTCCGGCAGGCACAGATGCGAGGCTTCTCTCATGGCAGTACACATTTGTCCCTGAGCACGAACACTGCGAGGGACGGGCGACGGTTTAGAGGCGGCTCACAGCGGCCTCGCCTTCTACGCGAGCGGCGTCGCGTGTGGTCCAACATTTACACGAGTTGCCTTTTCCTGAATACAGTGGCGGCTCCTGCAAAATCTCTCAGGGGGGGCAAATGTTTGGATGATTGATAAGGATAAGGTCCACCCATGCAATGGATAAATTAACAGCTTAAGCATGTAAAGGCAACTTCACTACTTTAATATTAATGAAAAATAAAGTGACTCTTACAATACATTTCCTTGTTTGTTTCTATACTCACTATTATTACACTGCTTACATCACATTACTCGCTTAATACACTGCTTACTTATACTGACATTTTGCTCTTCTCTCTTTCAAAGTAGCAAAGTGATCAATTACTCTCTCATTGAAAGCAGGCATGTTCCTGACTAGTTCCCTCTCCATGGAAAGCATAGCCATTGCATTCAGACGTTCCTGTCCCATTACATTTCTCAGGAATGTCTTGATTTTCTTTAAGGTTGAGAAACACCTCTCAGCTTCAGCAGTTGTCATGGGAGTGGTTATGAGGATGTTCAACAGAGCAACAGTCTCTGAAAAAGTATCCTGGAGGTTGTACTTTAGCAAAACCTGGTACAGCGCCGGTGCACCACAGCAGCCCTTGAATTCTGGACTCTCATAAATGAGAGAGAGTTCAGTCTTCAGCTTCGCCTTATTTAACATAGGGTATGCCCTGACAGTGATGTTCAGAGCCTCAACAGGGAATGTATGGCCATGCTGTTGAAACATCTCTCCTTGTAGCAGCGTGGCACTTACAAGGTGGTCGGTAAAGGAGAACCTTTCTTTGGTGTGGACCAAGATTGTGTCGCAGACCTGACAAAATAAATACATTTCTTTTAGTTATAAAATAAATTATTTATTATAATATAAATATGGAGATACAAGGTTTCCATCCCGACAGCAACAATGTATCAGGCAGAATCCATATTTTATATCTCCATATTTTTTCAAAAATTAATGCTATTGGTCACCCTTTACATCTGTCAATGTGTTTTACAAATATTTAACCAATTAAAAGCATTAAAAGAGCTTGGAAATTATTTTGGGGAAAAAACTGGTTTTCTTTCGTTTCGTGAAAAGTAACAGTTTTGGACATCCAAGGCTTCCGTCCGACAGCAATGATTTGTGTGTGTGTTATTACGTTAATTAACATTTTACCAAAATTAAAGCTCAAATGGAGTTTGACAAGGGTTTTTAACCAGTATATGTACAGTATTTTCAGTCCACTCAGTTTCTTTTATTAAAGATTCCACAAGGTGGCGACAAATAATATTGTTGACTGAAACGTGCTTACGTATGATGACGTAGGCACGTTAGTGCGAGTCCTCCCGGAAGCCATAGAGAATGCATTGTAGCGCCTGCCGTTCGAAAATAAAACATCTTTGAATGTAAGTCTATGGGAACACTCTGGGCGATTCTCAGCCAGAGTGAAATCGCCCAAAAAGAGGCGGTACTCCACAGAACGTAACATGACGCTGATTGGACTTTATCCAGAGGCACAGTGACGGCTAGCGTAACTCTGTGGTTGAATGAGGTTGTGAATGTGATTGAAAAAGTCCCTTTCACACTTTGGTGGTGCGTCGCCCAATCGCCCTAATGAAGAAACCGCCCCTGCCTGAATATATCCGTCAAAAAGTGTTACTGAAATACTTTTAAGAGTGCATAATTAGAACAAATATACCCTGTTAACACCGATCGCTTAGGATATGTGTTTAAATTTGCTTTGAATTTGCGTCTCTAGTTAAATTATTTGTAAATCTATTGGATCATTAATGAATGTGTTTGCCAGCTCTCCCTTGGGGATAGAGATATAAATTCCAATAGGCTCTTATATACTTAGTATAAAAAGTATATTCATCAATACTTAGATATATACTCATCAATATCCATGATCAATCCACTGCAAGCCGTATCCATCTGCCATGGAGGTCGTTTACTCTGGTCAAACACTCTCTTCTGTCGCCGAATTAGAATGTGAATTTTCATTGTGAAGTTCAGCATTACAAAAACACTGCAACCTGCTCTTATCGGATCGTTTTTCTTGTATCGTTGTAGTCTCCTTGTTGCTCTTGCAAAAACGTCGAAAACAGAAACAACTATCTGGCAAAAAAGCGTGTTATGAATGATATACAATGAATAGCCTCAAAAATGTCATTGTAAACGCATCATTGTCGGTTTTTAGATGATTCATAATCAAGCTATAGTTTAATATATGTACATATTTAGTAAACTAAACACCAACGTATTATACAACAAGTGTTATGATCAAAATTTTTTTTTTTTTAGAGGAACACAACTTGAAAACGCAGCAGAATAGCCAACTTAGGTCTATTATTGAGATCAGATCGAGAACCAGCTGGTAACATGTACAGGTGAAGTTGATCAATTTGGAGTGCGTTGAAAAATATTCGGACTCTTAATCTCAGGGCTCCATTTTTTCTCCCACCATTACAAGTGTCAATCCGTGGATACTGCTCGCCATGAGGTATCGATAAGAAATATGAAGCGACAGAGAAGATGGATTGACTTTATCCAACCATAAAAAGTTACTGCGTGAGAAACACGAATATTGTTTAAATACTTTGTTAAAGGGCTGTCGAGCTCTTCCCACCCCTTCAATTTTATTTCCCGCCCCACCTCCACCCATGTCAATACCCAGTAACTTCATCAGCGTAGTGCAGGTACATCAGCATTGATGTTCAAGACCATGACCTGCTTAGAGTGCGGGAGCAGAGTCAGCTGAGTCTGTGAACGCGCCCCTGGAGACGCTCTTCAGTTGATTGCCGTTCAGACCCAGATCAGTGAGCTGGGTCAGTTTGTCAAACACCCCAACGGGTAGAGCCGACAGCTGGTTATCCCCCAGATACAGCTGCTGCAGATTCGCCAAGTGGTCAAACACCCCGGCGGGGAGATCTTTTGCCAGGGAGTTGCTTTGGGCAGAGAGCTCAGGAGAGAGAAGACGAGCATGGATTTAATCCTAACTTTATTAGCAGTCCAGGAGCAGTTCCACGATGAGAACTTACATTTGAGGCACTTTAAAGATGTTACATTTTCTACATCCAATGGTGAATAGACATTGGCGAATGACGACGAAAAACAAAGGGTGATTATCCAGGCCATATACACAGTTGACAGGCTTACTGTTAGATTATAATTGCGTTTGAAGACTTCATAAGGTTTTGGATTACTCAAAGAGAATAGAGAATGCTTACAGATATATTGTAAGACACTTACTGAAATAAACTATGGGCCAGGGTTGTTAGTTGAAACTATAAGGCAGTCTTACTGATAGAGGCTGTAATGCAGGGTTATTGGAAAAGGCGATAAGGTAGGCTTACTGGTAGACACTCGAAGGTTGTAGGTTTATAAACTGAACCCTACTCGTGTCGAGCGTCATCTATATCCTCTTGTCCATCGACAATGCAGCGATCATTGCTTGCATGGCTGGCTACGTTTGTCACACGTTCCCCTGGGAATGCTTTTCAGCTGGTTCTGATTCAAATACAGGTGGTGCAGATTCACCAAGCGGTCAAATACCCCAGCGGGGAGAGACGCGAGTTCCTTACGGCACAGGAACCTCAGACACTCGCTCTCTACTGTTGTGCGACGGCTCGAGCAGAGTGACTGTAAATACGACTTCAAAGACCAATGGCTACATTTTATTCATCCATCAAATATGTGAGCGGAGTGGCGTTGTGCAAACAATTATAAAATGAATTATTCAAAGTCTTTTTTCAAAATCATTACTGGATTAAGGCCGTCCCATGCCGTTCCAGCCATGGGGTGTATTTGACCATATTTCACCACGCTGGTCGGGGATAAATGGGTGTCTCTGACCAATGTTGAACAATGAAGAGTGCGTTAATGATCTAATTTTAGTCTCAACAGACTAAGGGAATGACGAAATTAAATACGCAGAGCTGAATCTTGACTGAATATCCGTAAACAACCTTCTTGGTTCTTTCGGTAAAGTCACGTAGAAGGTAAGTAATAAAATAATAAAAATAATAAAACATAAAAAAGTATATTATTATATTATATAATATTATTATATGATTTTATTATAGTATTTTATTATATTATATTATTTTATTATGTTTTATTATTTTTATTATTTTATTACTTCCCTTCTACGTGACTTTTCCGAAAGAACCAAGAAGATGAATTCCTGCAGTCACGAAAGCTTTAAATCGAAAAATCCGTAAACAACTTTACAAATTATCCAATGACACTGTCTTCAAGTAAAAAAATATATGAAACGCGACGTTGCACGCACGTACATTTACGTGCAATTCAGAAGGGCCGTCGCCCGAAACATCAGCCATTATATATATTCCCATTAAGTGCGGTGTATGTGCTTGTTGTGTTGAGTTTGTTTTTGTTATCTGAGTTTGTGCACCATTGAGTGCAGCCGACACTGGCACACTGAGGTCTGGACCTGAGCCAGATGACATCCATTGGTGCTGGCGCGTTCCATCAGCTCGTGAGTCTGAAGGAGCTGCAGCTTTTCTAAATGGAATTGCGATGCAAAATTAGGCGTTAGTTATAATGAACGTACATTGCTTTACAGCAATTACTTTTCGTGAGTTTATACTCAGTGTAACTAAAAACAACTTTTGTCAAGAACACTACCTTAAGTATAGAAGTGTATATATATGAAAGTATGCGTGTTTGTGTATATGTACATATACATAAGACACTTACTGAAACATTTAACGTACGTATGTACGTTAAATGTGACGTCTGGATATCCTCCTCGTGGTCGCGTGGATTTTTCTCTCGGTCCTAGATTGAGAATCAAAATGCGTTTAGTGTATTTGGCTGCTCTAAATTCCCACTTGATAAGCCACTTCGTTGAGGTATCATTGTGGCCAGGTCGCTTCTTAAAAAGAGCTATGTAGCTCAGTGGGCGTTAATTAGTAAAATAAAAAATAGTTAAAGAGTTAAATAGTTATTGGATATATGGATAAAATGTAATCAATGCTGTTTGTTGTCACATTTGTGTAATAAAGGTCGTGGAAGCGACTTCTGGAATCCGGTCTTTATTTGTCTTTCTTAACAATACTCCTTCACGCTGCTGACAGACAGCGTGAGAGGGATAGAGAGAGAGAGAGACGCACGCAGCCACGCGGCAGCCTAGACCCCTGCTCTCGTGTGGCCTCTCCCTCCGTTCGTTCCAGTTCTGACCACGTGCTGTTCGTCTCCACTCCTATTTAATACCCGGGTCACGTGGTACCTTTCCACCAATCCTGGTTAGCCTCTATGGAATCTTCCAGACTCCATCGTAGGCTCCCGGGACCACACCCCTGACTCGTCTCCCCATTGGCTGTGGCTAAAGCCAGCAGAACCAATCCTCTACTTACAGCTGTCACCTTCCCATTACGTCAGGGCCACGCCCCTAGGCTTCCCCCCATTGGCTATGGACCAGGACCGGCAGAGCCAAGCATCTTGACGAGTTGTGATCCGTCAGCAACCCGGATATATCCTCACATTACATTTGCATTAATTCTGCTCGTCTTTCTTTAACAGTGGAGAGCCAGTGTCTGAGGTTCATGCACAGTGAGGAACTCGCTTCTCTCCCCGCTGCGGTGTTTGACCGCCTGGTGAATCTGCAGTGGCTGTTTCTGGGGAGAAACCAGCTGTCAGCACTACCCGTTGAGGTGTTTGACAAACTGATCCAACTCACTTATCTGGCTCTGAACACCAACCAGCTGAAGAGCGTTCCTAGGGGCGCGTTTGACAAATGCAACTAATTCTGTCAGGAACGGTCTCTGCTTTGTCGCTGGGCACCGATATAGAGAAGATACTCGGCACGAGTAGCGTTTAGTTCATGCACCTGCCACGTTATTGACATCCATAGTCATCGTCGTCGTCATCATGGTGTCCTCTTGTTAGCCTGCAGGGTCACTGTGGAGTGAGGCGAGCATGATAGAGCGTTGGCAGTCAGTGGTGCAAAAGCACAGATAAAACAAACTCACCATGACACAAACACACTGCCGTAATGGGATGTATTTATATTTTGTAACGTTCCAGGAAATCGTCCTTCATATGACGTAAATGTTTCCTATCATATATTTATAGCATTAAGGCAGTGCTATTGACGAATGTTTAGAGTTGTTTGTCAATGTTCAGTCCAATTCCATCTCGATGTATTTCATTTCGTTATTCAATAAAAGTGAGATAATTAGTTAACTCCTAGTTGGTCAATTTTGGGGTGCATTAGTGAATATTTTATCAGAATCTGAATACGTATTTATACTGGAGGAATCCGATGAGCTATAAAGCTATTTTTCACATATGTCCAGTAGGGGTGGGTTAGAACGTTACAACAATAAGTCCAGAAATCTGAGAGTAGTGCAAAGTATAAGAAATGTAAACAAATCACCCAAACACATGCAAATAAAATGGAACCATCCACAACATACCAGGCAAAGCCCACTGAGGTATCAAATTATGTTTTCAAAAGCGACCTAGAAATAAATGGCCTATCATTTTGGACATTTATAGCACTAAAATAACTTAAATATTCTTCATATTTCTCAATGTGGAGGGAAAACCGGAGGACCCGGAGAAACAAATATATGCGACCACCGGAGGTAAATGCAAACTCCAAATATATAGAAGTCAGAGTCGGAGTCGGGATCGGGATCGAACCCCCGATCTCCTGCATACCAGGCGTGGACGATAACATCTCACCACTGTGGCACCCCTTTAATAAATACAGTACGTAAGTTCAAATTGCATAAATTCCAAAGCTTCAGAAAGGCATTAAAACAACAGCAAAAACAGTCCCATATCAGACCAAGACAATACATAGTCCTTCAAAAATACCTAAAAATCGAATTCTTAATACATTGTTAAGGATTAATAATGAGTGAATGGTGTGAATAATGAGAGCTGATATTGAGCATTTACAGTAACTCATTGCACAGCACGTGAGAATTTCTGTGAATGCTCAATATCAGCTAAAATAATTCCCACGAATCACCCATTTAATATCCATTCCTGCACTAAAGTAGACGCTCAATTCACTGCTCAGTGACACTGCAGACTAACTCGTAGCACAAAAGGACAACATAATGATGATGGTGACGATGACTATGGATGTCAATAACGTGGTAGGTTCATGAACTGGAACGGTTTGTTAAACGAGCACCTGGGAACGATTTTCAGCTGGTTGTTGCGCAGCCAAAGCTGCTGCAGATTCCCCAGACGATCAAACACCCCTGCGGGATGCTCTTCAGTTGATTTTGGTCCAGACCCAAATTCTTAAGCTGGGTGAGTTTGTTAAACTGTGGATGTCAATAACATAAGCGTGTTTTTAAAAAAACGTGAATTTTTAAATATTACTTGTTAAATGGAGGCCACGGACTGCGCCACGGACTGCGCCACGGAGCTTTTAGCGGTAAACAAGGTACCGTATTTACCGTGTAATACTTCGTGGATACTGCTCGCCATGAGGTATCGATGAGAAATATGAAGCGACAGAGAATATGGATTGACTTTATCCAACCATAAAAAGTTACTGCGTGAGAAACACGAATATTGTTTAAATACTTCTGTTTGTTAAAGGGCTGTCGAGCTATTCCCACCCCCTCAACTTTATTTCCCGCCCCACCTCCACCCATGTCAATACCCTAGAGGGTTATCCGAGTTACTGAAATAGACACCGGTGGGCTAAAGAAGTGAATTATTTTGTCCTTTGAAAAACGTGACACATGTTTTACTGTTTGGCCCTGTCAGGTGGTGGAGGGTTATGACACATTTATAAATAACGCGATCTGACCAAAAAACCTATATAATGAATAATATTGGTCGCGAAAGCCTACGTGTTAAATTGATGTAGGGTTTATTGAAACACATGGCATAGACAGGTGGTTCAAAATAGAAAACGTTGGTAACAATAATTGTACTTCGCATTGTATCTATACTGCTGTCAATTCCATACATGCCCTCTGTGTGCACTTGCATCGTTTGTTTCATTAAAATAATTTTGGCAAAAAAGGCTTTCGACGTGTGCACGGGTAGTTTATTCTCACCACCTACGGGTTACCAGTCAAGATAAGAGACATTGTAAATAGCTGTTTTGCAATGGCAGTCAATCTTCAGTGCAATATGAAAGACAAATGTGTGAATTGGTTCCATATTGTCAGACAACTATATGCTGAAGCTTTTAAAACAAGTGCAGAGTGCAGTAACTTCATCGGCGTAGTGCAGGTACATCAGCATTGATGTTCAAGACCATGACCTGCTTAGAGTGCGGGAGCAGAGTCAGCTGAGTCTGTGAACGCGCCCCTGGGGACGCTCTTCAGTTGATTGATGTGCAGACCCAGATGAGTGAGCTGGGTCAGTTTGTCAAACACCCCAATGGGTAGAGCCGACAGCTGGTTACCCCCCAGATACAGCTGCTGCAGATTCGCCAAGCGGTCAAACACCCCAGCGGGGAGAGCTTGTGCCAGGGAGTTGCTTTGGGCAGAGAGCTCAGAGAGAGAAGACGAACGTGGATTATATTCTCATTTCAGTAGAAGTACAGGAGCAGTTCCACGATGAGAACGTACCTTTGAGGCACTTTAAAGATGCTATATTATCTACATCCAGCAGTGAATAGACACTGGCGAATGACGACGAAAGATAACGGCTGATTATCCAGGCCATATACACAGTTGAAGGCTTACTGTTCGATTATAATTGCGTTTGGAGACTTCATAAGGTTTTGGATTTCTCAAAGAGAATAGAGAAGGCTTACAGATATATTGTAAGACGCTTATTGAAATAAACTATGGGCCAGGCGTATTAGTCGAAACTACAAGGTAGGCTGACTGGTAGAGGCTATACGCCAGGGTTACTGGTAGAAACTATAAGGCAGGCTTACTGGTAGATACTATAAGGCAGTCCTACTGATAGAGGCTGTAAGGCAGGGGGGGGGGGGGGTTAAATGGTAAATGGGTGCCCCTCACCAATGTTGAACAATAAAGAGTACGTTAATGATCTAACTTTAGTCTGAACAGACTAAGGAAATGACATTCAATACACAGAGCTGGATCTTAACTGAATATGCACAAACAACCTTACACATTATCCAATGACATCGTCTTACAGTGAAACATATCTGAAACGCGACGTTGCACGCACGTACATTTACGTACGTTAGCTGTTATATATTTCCAATGAAGCGCGGTGTGCGTGCGTATTGTGTTGAGTTTGTTTTATTTTTTTATAGATTAGAAGTTTTCGTGACTGCAAGAATCCATACTGTTTGGTTATTTCGATAAAGTCACGTAGGTCAAAAAATTAAATACATAAAAAAATGAAAATAACTAAATTAAATCACGACGTTTCGGAGGCAGCACAAGCTTCCGTCTTCAGGTGGAACCGTTACAGCCAAAATCACTGTAGTAAGTGAAGAGAGCTAATAGAGAAACGCGACTATATAGGGTAAGAGGGGGGGAGGAGCCCAGGTAGGGGGGCCGGCGCCCCCCCCCCCCCCCCGCCCGGGGCTCAGCTGAGTTAGGCCGATTGATAACCCCCCCCTCTCCTGCATAATGAATAGATGTTATCAATCGGCCTAACTCAGCTTAGCACCCGCCCCCCTCCGACTGCTACCACAGAGGCAACTTAGTTTGTCGACGCCAGGGTACTGTATGTCTGGAACCACATCTTTTACAGACGGGACCAGATCACAGATTTTATGTACTGTATTGATTCGGACCTGGATCTTGTGTTTTATCAGGATTTTTGAGATATTTTTTGTGACCCCAGCAATGTAGGGTAAGGTGATGGTTTTGAAAGACTCCTCAACAGGATCCTTCTTGATGGTTGGAGTGATGGCTTTGCGGATTGTGTAGTCGGAGTAACCATTAGCCTTAAGAGCTTGGCGTACGTGTTTGAGTTAACTGGCAATGTGTTCCTGGTAGGAGATGCATTGGGTTCTATGGTATAGAGTCTTGATGAGGGAATTCTTCTGGGATGGATGGTGGTGGGATTCCGGTTTTAGGTAAGCATCCGTATGGGTGGCTTTCCTGTAGACAGAGTGGCTCATTGAACCATCAGGTCTCCTTTTAATTAGGACATCCAAAAAGGGTAGCTTGCCATCTTTTTCGACTTCCATGGTGAATCTGATGGCTGGGTGTATGGAATTGATGTGGTCGAGGAATTGGTCTAGAGCAGGCCGGCCATGTGGCCAGATGACAAAAGTGTCATCTACGTACCTCATCCATAAGGTCGGGCGTAGAGTGGCAGTTTGGATGGCGTCAGTCTCAAATTTCTCCATGAAAACGATGGCTACAACCGGAGATAGGGGGGAGCCCATTGGGGTGCCCTCAGTTTGTTTGTAGAAAGTTCCATTCCAGGTGAAGTATGTTTTGGTTAAGCAGTGTCTCACCAGGGGGGGTACCCCAGTACTCAGTCCTTGATGAACCAAGTCTTCAATGATTGCGATGGTGTCAGGTACAGGAACTTTGGTGAATAAGGAAACCACATCAAAACTGACAAGCAGGTCGTCTGGGGACAGGGAAATCCCCTTGATTGTCGATATCAGGTCAGTAGAGTTTAGTACCGCAGAGGTGGTTTTTCCAGTGAAAGGCCGCAGGATTACAGACAAAAAACGAGCCAGTTTGTAGGTGGGGGAGTTGATAGTAGATAGAAGATGCACCTCTTCGTCCCTTATATTGTGATTTATCATGAGTGAGCGGTACGTGGCCTCTGCTACAAGCGGTGAGAATGGCGTTATCCCACCGCAGACATTTTTCTGTCCATCAACCCCTGGGACTGCGCCCGTTCACACAGCCTGCGTCTCAGCCGGCCCTCGAGCCGAACTTGGGAAACGCGCTCAGTACTGGGTGCACAGAAGCAGCAGGATTAAATAAAATAATAAACGTCATTATCGTTTCATCATCTGCGACAGGAGATCAGGCCAGCGACCAATGGAATAAACATCCACTTTGCTAACATATCCTCCGCAGGAGCAGACTATGGTCTCAATCGTCACTAATACCCTGATCTACAAGAAGCATAAACAGCTACACCCTTGTCATATTCATCATTATCCATCGTAGGGCTCATGACTTCCATTAATAATAATGATCAACGTACGTAATTGTAATAAACAATAGCCATTAGTGTGTTGTTGACTCTGCTGTTGAGACACAGAATGTCGAACCCGGTGAAAAACATTGATTGCAACGAATCAATGTTGCTGTAATTAAGCACTCCCAGAAGGCCGTGGGGCCGATGGGTTGGGCATAAACAACTTGAATTAGATACGTTGAGTGAGAGACACATCTGAAGTAGATGCATTGCTTGCTCATATGTTGTTTGTTTCAAAATAAAAAGTTGATACATTTCAGATAATGGATCTACTTCATATAATAACAGCTCTGTCTCGCGTGTGTGTGTGAGTCACGTGTGGCTTAATGGAGCAGCAATGTAGTGAGTGCAGGGCTGGCGCTTCGGCGTCGCTGCGACGCATCAGGGCCAGTCCCAAGGGTCACTGTGCAGCCAAATGTATTGCAGCTTCGTGAGGCTGTCGAAGGCCCTCTTAGGAACGGTCGTCAGCTGGTGGCATTGGCCCGCTGTTTCCTTGTTCCTCAATCCACATTACAAACACGTAGATGGCATATGCACATGCGTGCAGGAACAAGAAAGTAAGGTAATTAATAGAGCACACACTTAAGTACGTGTACATTTATGCACATTTCAATGTACATAATACACACGTATGCACAAACACGCATATCAACATATACACTTCTATACTCAAGGTAGTGTTCTTGTCGAACGTGAGTTGTTTTGATTACATTGAGTATAAACTCGCAATAATTATAATGAATTATAACAAAACATGTATTTTTTTCTTCTTGGTTCTTTTGGTAAAGTCACGTGACTTTACCGAAAGAATCAAGAAGATGAATCCCTGCAGTCACGAAAGCTTTAAATCGAAATGTATTTTTTCATCGCAAGGTTTCCATTATGAAGAGCCACAGCTCCATCGGGCTCACGAGTTGATGGAACGCGCCAGCACCAATGGATGTCAACTGCTTCTGGTCCAGACCTCAGTGAACCAGTGTTGGCTACACTCAGTAGTGCATATGCACACATAATACTGGTAGGAACCTCCTGGTTACACCAGCCCACAGGGGATTATTGTGTCCGTCCGTCCGTCGTGCAGGGAAGGGCTGGGTGGGGAGGGAGGGGCTGGGTGGGGAGGGGCTGGGTCGGGAGGGGCTGGGTGAGGAGTGGGAGGGGTGGGGCTGGGTGGGGAGGGGCTGGTCACCCCGTGGTGCCCTTATAAAACTCAACGTTTAAGCTACTCACGCCGGCTTGTACCCGCCCTCACAGTCGGGCATATTTGTGGAATACACCACGCCGCCGTTGACCCTGGCCATTGACCGAGCAACCCAACGTTCCTACCAGCTCCATCCGCAGTAATGTGGTAAAACAAACTCAACACAATACGCACGCACACCGCGCTTAATGGGAAATATATAACAGCTAACGTACGTAAATGTACGTGCATGCAACGTCGCGTTTCAGATATGTTTAACTGTAAGACAATGTCATAGGATAATGTGTAAGGTTGTTTGTGCATATTCAGTTAAGATCCAGCTCTGTGTATTGAATGTCATTCCCTTAGTCTGTTCAGACTAAAGTTAGATCATTACGTACTCTTTATTGTTCAAGATTGGTGAGGGGCACCCATTTACCATTAACCCCCCCACCCCCGAACAGCGTGGTGAAATATGCTCAAATACACCCCATGACTGGCATGGCATGGGAAGGCCTTCATCCAGCACTGGTTAGAGAAAAGACTTTGAGTGATTCGTTTTATAATTGTTTGCACCACGCCAATCCTCTCACATATTTGATGAATAAAATGTAGGCAGTGGTCTTTGTAGTCGTATTTAAATTCACTCCGTTGGAACCTTCATACAACAATAGAGAGAGAGAGTGTCTGAGGTTCCTGCGCCGTAAGGAACTCGCTGGGGTGTTTGATCGCCTGGTGAATCTACAGGAGCTGTATTTGAATCAGAACCAGCTGAAGAGCATTCCCAGGGGCGCGTGTGACAAAATCAGCCAGCTCTGCAAGCAACGGTCGCTGCGTTGTCGATGGACATCATGATAGAGATGACTCTCGGCACGAGTAGCGTTCGGTTTATAAACCTGCAACCTTCGAGTGTCTACCAGTAAGCCGACCTTATAGCCTTTATCAATACGCCTGCCTTACAGCCTCTATCAGTAAGGCTGCCTTATCGTTTCTACCAGTAACCCTGCCTTATAGTTTCTACCAGTAACCCTGCCGTATAGCCTCTACCAGTCAGCCTACCTTGTAGTTTCGACTTATACGCCTGGCCCATAGTTTATTTCAATAAGCGTCTTACAATATATCTGTAAGCCTTCTCTATTCTCTTTGAGTAATCCAAAACCTTATGAAGTCTCCAAACGCAATTATAATCGAACAGTAAGCCTGTCAACTATGTATATGGCCTGGATAATCAGCCGTTGTCTTTTGTCGTCATTCGCCAGTGTCTATTCACCGCTGGATGTAGATAATATAGCATCTTTAAAGTGCCTCAAAGGTAAGTTCTCATCGTGGAACTGCTCCTGTACTTCTACTGAAATGAGAATATAATCCACGTTCGTCTTCTCTCTCTGAGCTCTCTGCCCAAAGCAACTCCCTGGCACAAGCTCTCCCCGCTGGGGTGTTTGACCGCTTGGCGAATCTGCAGCAGCTGTATCTGGGGGGTAACCAGCTGTCGGCTCTACCCATTGGGGTGTTTGACAAACTGACCCAGCTCACTCATCTGGGTCTGCACATCAATCAACTGAAGAGCGTCCCCAGGGGCGCGTTCACAGACTCAGCTGACTCTGCTCCCGCACTCTAAGCAGGTCATGTTCTTGAACATCAATGCTGATGTACCTGCACTACGCCGATGAAGTTACTGCACTCTACACGTGTTTTTATTGTTTCAGCATATAGTTGTCTGACAATATGGAACCAATTCACACATTTGTCTTTCATATTGCACCGAAGATTGACTGCCATTGCAAAACAGCTCTTTACATGTTCTATTGTCTTGTATGTTAAACTGAGGTTGTTGAGAATAAACTCCCTGTACACACGGTCGAAAGCCTTTTTTGCCAAAATTATTTTAATGAAACAAACGATGCAAGTGTTGCGGTGCAATTCACGACTCCGAGGCAGATTGCTATTAGGGGCTCACGCCACGTTTATTTAAGGGCTTACGCCAGGTTATTCAGGGCTTACGCCAAACCAGCACCCCCCCCCCTAGCCAATAACTCCCCAGAAGTTTAATTCTCTTCCTCGTCTGACTCAAGTGAGAATGATTCTGGTATATCAGGAACCGGCAGTCCTTCTCCTTGGGGCACTGAGCGTATAACTTATGGAGTGTTTGGATAATGCACAGTTCACTTTTTCTTCTTTGACACACCTTTCCCAACTGGAGGCGCCATGCAGAAGTAGCAATTGCTGATATGATCTGTTGGCTCTTTCCATCCAAATCATTGGCACTGCAAAAGGCATAGAATGCTTGTTCAACCACTGGCGAAGATTTGTTGCACAAGTATTGCAGCATATGTGTGGGGCCCACATCTTGTCTTGATCTCTAATTTTGCAGCCAAAATAAAGGTGACAGGTTTTCTTCATACCAGGTCCCTGTGGGGTGGGCTGGTAGGAACAAACAAATGAATGGCTATAATAAAATGAAATGGCAAAAAATGGGCGCCAATAAGTGGACGGAAACGTAGACGTAGTGGAACATAGGAAACAATAAAGTAGTAGTAACCGTTGTGGAAAAAATACTAGTATTGCAAAGTATGTACCTACGTGAGTGCAGCTTGGAGCAGACATAGTGAGTAGTAACAATCTGCACAATATGCAGATTGTTACTACCCCTGCCGCAGTAGCCCCGCCCAGCCCCGCGTAGCCCCGCCCAATACACCCCTAGCGGGGGAGAAATTGCCAGGCCTGGCTTTAGGCTGGAGACCCGCCGACGACGGGGAGGTAGGGAGTGTATTTTAATGTAAAAGCTTAAAATTTAAATGTTTCTATTTAAAAACATGAGGGAATGTAACAGTGTTAAGCATTAACTCCCTTTCACACACGCGGGG
>CM025615.2:2930705-2967499 GCA_014621495.2 Entosphenus tridentatus
AGCGATCACATCCAGTGACAGAATATTACTGCGTGCATTCTCTGTTCTATTTGTGCTTGTTCGGATAGGACCGAGTTCATCAACAAAAGTGGTGATGTCATTTTCTAAATGAGCTGCAAATGAATCGAGTGTCGATGCAGGATTTAGACACGCAGATGATGGCCGGATATTTTGATCGAAACCATCGTAGTCCAGTAAGAGGTTGATGGCTGGGTGGTAAACATGCAGTAATTCACTCCACTAGCCATTAGATGAATTGTCACAATTCAATTAAATAGTCTACTATTATTTTACCCGTGTTTTCCATCTCCCTTACACTGTGGTGCTTTGTTCTGTCTCAATTGCAATGATTTACTTGCTGAGGAAAAAAATACAATTACCAATAACGATATAATTGGTTTAACATAACGAATAAAAATACCTTCACAAAGAGCATACTACATCTACGATCGCCGATCGCTTCAGGTTAGCTACGTCAGACAAGACCACGTGTATTATGTTTACAATTCAGTGTAAATGCCAAAAACGCGGCTAAGATCCTCAGAGTAGCATGATTTTCAATTAAAATCGTGACTAAAACTTCCATATAAGGTGGGGAGATGACTCATTTGAATCCTTCCCACCACCATCCTCGTAACATGTTCAACTATGGGTACGATACCACACTGTGTCCGCCAGAGGGCGCACCATTCGTTGCATTGAGCCTCGGGTAAAGTTCAGTGACATGCGGCTGTGTAGATTGGGGGCTCCCTTGGGCTGCTGTCTCTCTCAACATAAAAACATTGTTTGTGAAACTGCAACTGACGGTGATGTACAAGCACAAACAACAGCAACAAAAATCAACATGTTCATCAACACTGTGGGTCTTTAAAAGAAAATATAATAACAGGCAATGTTTTGGATCACGGCCCTTCATAGCACATAATTTTATATATTTTTTTAATATATGCTTTGAATAAACATCGCCTCCATATAGTGTTACATCCTAACCTACTCCTTGTTTTGTTTTCCTTAATTACATTTAAAGGTTAACACCCGCTTTCTTATATTTAATATCTGAGTGGAGAGCCCTACTTACCAGCTCTGAAATCTCCCTACGATAATCCGACCATGAGTTCCAAGGGTTGTGATATCACTGCCACCTAGTGGCAGTAATTGGACATTAAATTGTATTATTACATTCTTACAGTCTGTTCTTATATAACGCGTGTTTCATAACGCGAATTGGACACTACGCGATTTAGTAAACATAACTACCTCGTGTGAGTAGGCTGCCTCGGCAAAGCATCACACAAGACGGGATGCTGCTGGATGCTTATAGATGCTGCCCACGCGCCTCAATCTTTGTTCAGCTTTGTTCAGTCTGCATGCGCATGTCACGTGTTATCGCGGCCTGGGCTTGTACCTTATATTATACACTAGGTTGTATAATATAATGTGGTTGTGCGGGGACGCCACCGGCGCCCTTTAACAACCACAGCCTGCGGCTCCCCCCAACAGGCTGGTCAAGTAAACACTTAGGATCCACTCGCTTAACGTGCGGTGGGCCTTAATCCAGCAGTGGATTTAAGCACCAATAAAACGACAGTAAAGATGTAATTAGAACCGTGTGCATTGTTTGTAAGATTTAACTCAACAACTTATTAACTTAATGTCTTGAGACACAATCGGATGTACGGCTGATAGTGAATTACGGTGAAAAAACTAAAAAACAACGCGAACGGCTTTGCTGTACTTGAAGACTTTCAATAAGTCGAATAAGAGCGGCTTAAAACTTTCACTCTACATACCTTTTTGGACGATCCGGCGATGTAACTTTGATGTGAATGAATGAAAATGTATTTGAACTTTGGTTGTGATATTGACATTCACTTCTAAGAGCTATGACTTATTAATCAGTGAAAGAACTGTTAGGATTATTTTGTAGCTCTTAAGGGGTCTTAGGAAGTGGTGGGGGGGGGGTCTCCCTCCCCCTCAGCCCCCACCCTTGTCGGCCCCTGAGTGTGCTTGCAGATCAGCTGGCCACAGCGCCTTATTAGGGCGCACATCACCTCGGGGGCGTACATGTTTGGGTGGGGCGCACCTCTGGTTGGCTGCTTGCTCGCAGTCACGTGACACACTTCAACCAATCTGTGCCGCGTTAATCACAGTCACAGAATGACAGAGCTGGGTATTTATATATATGTTTGTCTTGAGACATGATCGGATGTACGTCTGATAGTGAATTACGATTAAAAAACAGTAAAACAACGCCAATGGCTTTGCTGTAATTGAGGACTTTCAATAAGTCGAATAAGAGCGACTTTACATGGCTTTCACTTAAAACTCACACACACAGCCTCTACACATGCACGCGTAACACAGAATAGTAAAACAGGTTTAAGATGGGCATTGTGCATCCAGCTCTAGAGACGCATGCGCCCAGCAAACTTTCCCAGGGCATGCTCTTCAACTGGTTGTCGTTCAGACTCAGAGAATTAACCTGGGTCAATTTGTCAAACAACCCAGCGGGAAGAGCCGTCAGTTTGTTGTTTTTGAGCCACAGCTTCTGTAATTTTACAAGCTGATGGAACGTGTCTGTGGGAATGGATGACAGTTGGTTGCTATTCAGATCCAGTGTTACGAGCTGGGTGAGTTTGTCGAAAATTCCATTGGGTAGAGCCGTGAATTTGTTTTCAGGCAAACTCAAAATAGTTAGTTGGCGAGTTTGTTAAATACTCCAGGATGTAGAGCCGTCAATTGATTTTTTTTATGCAAAAATAGCTTCTGTAAATTCACAAGGTTGTCAGGTAGACTCAGTTCAATAAGCTTGGTAAGTTTGTCAAACACCGCGGCAGGGAGAGCCGACAGTTGATTATCATGCAACAACAGCTTCTGCAGATTCACCAGGCGGTCAAACACCCCCTCGGGAACGACCATCAGCAGATTCCAGGACAAATACAAGATGTGGAAATTCACCAGCATGTCCCTGGATTGGGGTTCACTACAGCCAGAATAAGTCTCATATTTCATGAACATGTGCTTTCTTTTGTGTATATATGTAGTGATGAACACGGAGGTACACACTTGTTTTTGGAGGCAACAAGTTTATTTAACAACTTCCCAACCGGGTAACTCTAAACGTACACTGTTTGAACATCTAGGTGATAACTACACGGTTAACTATGTGAGTAGCGGGTTAACTATACGAACAGGTCAGTCAGCTTACACCCTGCCTGACCCACGATGCTGAAAGAAGACCGAAGAGATGTAGCACCCAGGGTTGATCCCACAGACGAGTCCAGAACACTCTCGGGACTGCCCCTTTATGCTCCTGAGCGTCGCCTCGCTTCGCCTTCGGCCACGCCCCCTTCGAGAACTTTCCCCAAGGATCTCGACTAAGCACCACGTGTCTCTCAAGCCCCCCTCGGGCCCCCCTCACTACCCTGTCCCGGTCACGTGCCCTCTCGGGTTCACACAGACTGTCACGTCCCTACTTGCCCTCTCTCAGGCCGTCACCAGGACTATGGCCCCTAGGGTGGGCTCGCATGGCGTACTTACTCTGGTGCCAGAGAGAGGTTCCAGACGAACACAGTAGCACTCTTGTGACAATAGCTGGCGCTAACACCATCGTGACACCATTAACGTCACTACATCAATACACGAGTGGCTATTTCCAAATTAAGACAATGCGAAATGGAAATATTTTATATTCGTTGGGGGTTTCCTTCAGTTTCCTGCAATTGTCATATCAACGATAGGTCATGATTTGAATGATCAATTGGTAATTCTCAAACACCCCGGCGGGTTGAGTCAACGCTGATTCCCAAGCGAAAATCAACTTGGTACAAATGGAATAATACGATGAAAAATACACGTTCATGACATGGTCTGTGTATTGGGTTTTAGTGCGTTTACACTCAATATAACAAAACAACTCACTTTCGTCAATAACACTGCCGTTAAAATGTAAGTATGCACACACTACTTGTGCATACATACGTGTGTTGGTAAGTGTATATATGTATATTAGTACACCCTCTTTATGTGCGTAATGAGTACATTATTTGCATGTCCATGCATGCATGTGCATATGCTATCTACGTACAATGTGTGTATGGATAATGTGGATCGATGGACGAGGAGAAAACCGACCAATGTCACCAGCTGACGACCGTTCCCAAGGGCGCCTTCGACAGCCTCACGAAGCTGCAATACATTTGGCTGCACAGTAACCCCTTGGACTGGTCCTGACGCTTCGCAGAGACGCCGAGGCGCCAGCCCTGCACTCACTGCACTGCTGCTCCATACAGCCACACGTGACTCACACACACACACGAGATGGAGCGATTATTACGTGAAGTCGATCAATCGTCTGAAATGTATTTTCAGCATTTTTTTACAAACTACATAATCAGACAATGCCTCTCCCTCGGATTTGTTTTTCCACTCCACGTAACTATTAAAAGTAGTTTTTGCACAACTCATCAGCATCACGGCCTTATGGGAGTGCTTAATTACAAGCTAAACTTTGGACCGGTTTCGATATTCTGTGTCTGAACTACATAGTGAATAACACAGTAATGGTTATTGTGTTTTACTTCTATATGTTGATTATGATTGTATATTATGATATGTATTAACCCTACTGTGGATTTAGGATGAAGATGAAAAGGGTGGAGCTGTTTATGTTTATTTCAGATGATGATCTTCGTGACGGTTGAGTCCATAGTCTGCTAATGTGGAGAAAATGTTAGCAATGTGTATTTTAATCCAGTGGTCGCTGGCATGATGATGAAGTTTATATATTTTTAAACCTCCTGCTTCTGTTCACCCAGAAATACAATTGGATTCATCACAGTCGATCGGTGCATCCCGTGTCGTGGAGCAAAGGGTGGCTACTCCCACCTCGTCCAAGACGTCCGGGCATCGTGGAAGAATCGGCTAAAGACCCTTCACATTAAATTTCTTGAGCTCCTTCCAGTGGAGACCCTTCCGACATCAGTGTCGTGAGCCAGGCAATTGCAGGGCTGCACCTCAATCTGTTACTCCTCGTTGAAGAGATTGACAACTGACCCGGGACCCTGAGCGCTGCCAGTGTTGAGCGCTTTGCCCGAATTCGGCTCGAGCCTCCTGGAAACAGCACACGATGGAAAGCGTGAACCAATCTCCCAGCAATGCTCTTCAACTGGTTTAGGACCAGATCGAAGTGAGTCAGTGTCGGCAACTTTCCTGCGCCTGCGAGCATCTCAGTTAATGTGTTATCACCCAGGAAAAGCTCCCGTAGACTCACCAGCCAGGTCAGGTGCTGTAATCATTCGGTCTGAATGTGTTCCTGAAGTCATCGCCTGAGTGGAACGTTACAGATACTTTGTTGATACTGCCCTTGCAGGCAGTGGTACACAAGCACAGATAACACAACAAACTCAACACAACACACACATACGCTGCCAAAATGGGAAATGTATAATGGGTGAGATTTCAGGCGATGGCCCATCACAAATGCACGTGCCCACAACGTTTCATAGATTTGTTTTCCCCTTTAAGGCAGTGCTATTGACGAATGTCTACAGTTGTTTGTGGATTTTCAGTTCATTTCAACCCTGTGTACAGGATTTCATTTCATACTTATCTTAGTCTATTCAACTAAAGCGAGATAATAAGTCCACTTTTAGTTATTAAATTTTGGGGTGGGGCCTCACTCTCCCCAACCCCCCACCAGCGTGGTAAAATATGGCCACTTTATCCAGCAGTGGATCGACAAATGACTTTGAATGATTACTTTGATCATTTTTGTACAACACCAATTCGCTCACAAGCTTGGTGGGTTGATACAAGTAACCAGTGCTCATTGTAGTCTTTTTACAGTCAGTCTGCTAGAGTCGCCCTTAAACGGCAGAGAGAGTGTTTGAAGTTCTTGCGCAGTGAGGACCTCGCGTCTGTCCCCGCTGGGGTGTTTGACCGCTTGGTGAATCTGCAGCAGCTGTTTCTGTACAACAACCAGCTGAAGAGCGTTCCCAGGGGCACGTTTGACAAACGGAGTCAGCGCTGCCAGGAACGGTCTCTGCTGTGTTCCTGGGCACCGAGATAGAGACGACGTTCAAGACCGGTTCAGATAATCGTCACTGGTGTTGGCCGTGATCGGGAATCGAACCTGGGTCGCCAGGTTCGTAGCACAGCGCGCTAACCGCTACACTACTGATCGAGTAAAAATGTTCTTAGGGAATGCGAGCTCTTTACACATCGTGCGGGTCGCTGTACTGCACCGCACAGACAGTGGCACGGCATGGAGCGAGGTGCCGAGATGTGAGGTGAACACGACGCCGTTAACGTGACCTAGGGACCCGTGTTGAAATGCACTGACGTGTGAAGAGAGCGACGCTCTCTTGTTGAGGCTGCTCTACAGCAATAGGCGGAGGCTGCTGATCTGCGATTTGTACTCAGCGATCAACTCACAGGTCTCCCCGCTGGGGTGTTTCGATGAGTGGAATTAATTCCGGCATTCGCCTGTCCATGGGAGGTTGAATGAGTTTCGAGACTATATTCAGGAATGATGCTACTACAATGGATTACGCAGCCAATTCCTGTTTGAGTTTTTCGTTGTTGCTGCTGTTTGTGTAATTGTTTCGGGTGGTTTCTCTTGTTGTGCTTTGTTGTGGTGCTGTGTGGTTGTTTTGTTACGTCGTTGTTTTTTGTTGTGATGCGTTGTGTGGATGTTGTGGTCATTTTGTTATGCTGTTGCTGCACCAAGCCATCACATCGCACGTTAGTTTATATAAACGATAAATATCAGCTATAATAATTTACTCCATGCAATATTCACTGATGCACTAAGGCAGACGCTCACCTCACTGCTCAGTGACACTGCAGACTAACTCGGAGCACAAGAAGGCACCATGACGATGATGATGACGATGACTGTGAAATGTCAATAACGCGATAGCTTTACAAACTGAACGCCTCTCGTGCCGAGCGTCGTCTCTATCCCGGTGCACAGCGACAGCAGAGACCGTTCCTGGCAGTGCTGGCTCCGTTTGTAAAACGCGCCCCAGAGAACGCTCTTCAGTTGGTTGATGTCCAGAGCCAGATGAGTGAGCTGGGTCAGTTTGTCAAACACCCCCGCGGGAGAGACGCGAGTTCTTCACTGCGCAGAAACCATTAACCATAAGCATTCATCTTCTTGGTTCTTTCGGTAAAGGCACGTAGAAGGGAAATAATGAAAATAAAACATAATAAAATACAATTCTCACGACGTTTCGGCCACAATGCAAGCAGCCGTCCTCAGGTGAAGAACAGGTCTGTCAGAAAGACAGCATCTGAATGAACACCACCAAGCTTGGCAGCGTATATTTAGGCTGGGTTAGAGGAGGAAGGGCGCCTTGACAAAGGAATTTGCATATCAACAGAGGAATTTAGCATATTTATGGAAAATGCAGATATGGGATTAGTCACTACTTGTGGAATGTGTAGCAGGTGGGGGGGGGGGGTCTCAAAGTCATATTATGCTCGTGTATTATGTAGGATTATCAGTAATAAAGGGAGGAAGTAGGGTAAGCAGTAATAAAGGGAAGGAATTTTAATAGTAAGGAGCTGCAGCAGCCAAACCACCACGTAAAAAACTAAAATATGAACTACATCAATATCATCAATATACTAAATATACTCTCCAACAAGCTGAGCTACTAACAGTAAGTCATACATTACAATTATATGTCACAAAAAATATAATATACCTCCAGCTAAACTTTTTCCTTACATCAAACGGATCTACCCCGTACTATATTTTGCCAAAGACAAACCCAACATTAAATTATATACTGCATTACTATACACCACCCTATACCTTAAACTATACATTGTAATATTACACTATATATTATTCTACCCACCCTGCTGTATACCACACTGCTGTATATGCACTATACAATTACCATACTATATATTACCTTATACATTATATTAAACATTACACTTTTATACTATTTATTATTATACAATATGCTATACACTATACCAATGACCGTCGCGTGAAAGGTACTAAGAGGAAGCAACGAAATATGTCAATGGGAGAGTGATGGTAGGAGACTTGCAGCGGAGCAAAGAATCCATTCCCTGCGGAGAATAAAAGATATATAGTCAATGCCAGTGATTGGACTGCGGTCTGAAAGGCACCATAAACGTGAACACAATCAGTTAAGACGCGAAATGGTTTATTACGTCCATCCAATGATTGCTGAGCCAGAATCCATCTTCTCGATTGAAATTGTCTCTGTGTTTGTATATGTGGATCGCCTCATGAACGAATCTCTCATGGTAGCCAGATGGCTTGCAGAGAACCTCTGTCTTGGAGAAGTCAATGTCATGTGAGCCCACTGAATTGTAACGGTGATCTGCCACAGCTGAGGTGTTTGTCCTACCGTGTTTCAGGTCTGCTTTATGTTCACGGATGCGGTCCGAGACGTCGTTTGGTTTCTCCAATGTAACTGCTACCAGACCGCATCAGACAGAGGTTCTTTGCAAGCCATCTGGCTAACATGAGAGATTCGTTCCGTTTAGATTGTCAAAATTATTATTTTTAAAGGCACAATGGTTCACGTAAACGATGTCCAAAAACAATGTAACGTCATATTTTGGGTAAATATATTCCGGTGATTATACGCAATGATTCATTACCACAGTGGCAATAGCAGGAGCCTTGGTGTATCGTGTCTTCACCAGTGCCGTCAGATGGTCAAACACCCCAGGCTCGAGCTTCGTTATCTGATTGACTTGCAATTGCAGAATCTGCGCATTGGTAGGGATTCCCGCAGGCACAGACGCGAGGCTTCTGTGATCACAATCCACTTGTGCCCCTGAGCACGAACACTGCGAGGGACGGGCAACGGTTTAGAGGCGGCTCACAACGGCCTCCCCTTGCACGCGAGCAGCGTCGCGTGTGGTCCAACATTTACACACGATTTCCGCCAAAATGTTTTAACCAAATATTTTTTAGAGTGCATCGTTTCAACATATTTACGCTGTTCATACTGATCGTTTGAATTTACTCCATATTTGCATCTTTAGTTCATTTATCTGTTAATCCACTGGATAAATAATGAATGTATTTACCAGGTCTCCCTTGAGAATTGAGATATACATTACAATAGTCTCTCATCTATGTCACAGAGGAAGCATTGTCTGCACGCGGGGCACGCAGTGTCTCCACATACATTTGTAGTAACATTCAAACGAGTGCAGCGCTATGTTAATTGTAGATGATAGCCGCAAGGCAGATATGAGTATTGATATCATTGGTCTTGAATATTTGAAGCAGGATTGCGCCTCCCCTCACTCGACTCAGCCTCAAGTGAATACTTGGCACGGTGTGTAAGCGTCAGCACTGGGGAGACAACACGTGAAAGGTAGAGGGACTGTGTTTTAAGCGAGAAGGAATGTGACGATCCTGTCTGCATCAACACCATCACTGATTTGACCGATCCTAAGCCGCACCGATGTCCGTCGTATCTCATCCCCACCTGCTTGATTCAAAGCTTTGGTCAGTGAGCGCAGATACGATCACACGTGAGGCTGTGCACGCGTGACTTGCATTGCAGTGTCAAGAGAACGCAGTTGCAAAGCAATCGCGCATTAACGCGGGGCAGCTGAAGAGCATTCCCAGGGGCGCCTTTGACAACCTCAAGAGCCTCACTCACATCTGGCTGTTCAACAACCCCTGGGACTGTGCCCTGCGCGTAGCTCTCAGCCTCCTCTCTCTCTCTCTCTCAGCCTCTGCCTCCTCGTGATAATCAATGATAAGGTGGCCTACACGGTAATTTAAATACGACCATATCTGGAAAGTTGTTGTTTTTATTGTAAATTTGAGAGAGTTGGTACCCTGCCTCTTACTCGGGTGGTTTCAGGTAAATTACGTTCAATATAACTACCACTTCACCTCTAGTATGTTTGTTTCACTTTAAGACAGCGCTACAGATGTTGTTAATGGATGTCCAGTCAAGTTCTAGCTCTGTTTATTTCATTTCATTTCTCTCTTAGTCTTTTCAATTAAAGCTTGATAATTCATCCACTCTGAGTGGTGACAACTAGCTTGGTGACGTGGTGACTTCATCGCAGTGGATGGACAACGAGCTTTACATTTTAATTTCCTAATGCTTTAAACAAGCGCCCCCCCCTCCGCCTCAAATCGTTGCACCTGACGAGTTAAATGATGACGTCACCCTGCTGCTGCTGCTCTATTTAAGACCGGGAGCAAGAGCAGAGCCTCACCATTCTGGCGAATTGCCCGATGATGCTGGATGCAATTACCAGCGAAATGTCCTACTCCTCAAAAATTGTAAATGTTGTGATTTCACGCTTCAACACACCGGTGGGCTAAAGCAGTGAACTATTTGTCTTTTGTCAACGTGACACTTTTTTGCTGATTGGCCGTGTCGGGTGGTGGAGGGTTACGACACATTTATAAATACAGTAACGCGATTTAACCCAAAAACGTTGATTATCAAAAACGTTTATTATGAAGCTTTATATGTAAGTAAAATGTACCCAGTGTTCCCTGTATTGTATTTACATTTACTCCGCTCGAGTCTTCTTAACACAGCAGAGAGCAAGTGTTTCAAGTTCCTTCGCAGTGATGAACTCGCGTCTCTCTCTGCTGGGCTGTTTGACGGCCAGAGTAATCTGCAGCAGCTGTATCTGAGGGCGAACCAGCTGACGGCTTTACCCGTTAGGGTGTTTGAGAAATTGACCCAGCTCACTTACCTGACTCAATCAACTGAAGGCCTTGAACATCATCCCTGTTGTACCTGTACTACACCTATAAAGTGACTGCACTCTACACATGTTTTAATTCATTAATCATATTTTTCTCAAACAATATGGAACCCTTTCACCTTTTTTATCTTTCATATTGCACTTGAGATTGATTATCATCGCAAAACGCTCTTTCTAATGTCGGTTATCTTGCCTGGTAAACCAGAGGCGTTGAGAACAAACTCCCCGTGAACACGGTCGAATGCTTTTTTTCTCAAAAATATTTTAATGAACAAACGATTCAGGTACACACAGAGGGCAAGTATGGAAATTGACACCAGTATAGACACAATGCAAAGTACAATGATTGTTACTGTCGTTTTATATTTTGAACCTGTCTATGCCATGTGTTTTAATAAACTCTTTCCATTCCTGGTGTCTACTTCCATAACTCGGATACTCCTCTAGGGGTGGGGTGGGAGGAGAAATCAAAGGAGTGGGAAGAGGGTGCTAGACAGCCCTTTAACAAACAAGTATTTTATCAATATTCGTGTTTCATGCTGCACGGTGACTTTTTATGGTCGGGTAAAATCAATGAACCTTTTTATCACTTCATAATTTTATATTTCTGATCCATAGGTCATGGCGAGCAGTATCTGCGGATTGACATTTGTTATCGGGGAAAAATGGAACGCTAACATTGAGTCCGAATATTTTACGATCGCACTTCAAAGTAATAAAATTCACTTGGACATGTTACATTTCGATCACGATCTGATCTGATGCGGTTTCAATTTGCATCCCTCCAATAATTATTTTATTTTACACACTTGTTGTACAGAACGTTGGTGTTTCGTTTACTATATGTGTGCATATATAAACATTTTGCTTGGGTATGGATAATTTAATTACCTACAATTACGTAGTTTACATTGACACTCTTAAGGCTATACATTATATAATTTTAAGTTGTAGCAATGTATTATTTGCTGCATAATTGTTTCCGTATTCGAGGTTTTAGCAACACCTATAAGTAGACTAAAACATTGCTTTTGTAAATCTTAACTTCGCAGTAAAACGGAACATTCCAATGTGCCCACAACGAGAGATGTTGATCCGCGTGAAACACCTCCTATAGTAGATGGTTCAGAAGGACAACAGAAGCACTGAGAATTACAAGCTTGGAATAACATTGAGAGATAGACGAATGCGTGGATCAGGTAATACACTCTTACAAATTACATCAAACATCAAACAGTTAATAAAGTAAGCTGGCATGGGCATGCTACGGCACGAGAAGGAATCATAGAATAATCTACTCTAACACGTAGGCTTTCGCGACCAATATAATCCATAAGAGGTTTTTGGGTTAGATCGCGTAAATATATAACTGTGTCGTTAAAACCCGCCACCACCCGACACAGCCGACTAGTAAGGGTTGTCACGTAAACAGAACATGCTAGTGACGAATTGGCATGTTTTGTTTACGTGACAACCCTTACTAGTTGGCTGTGTCGGGTGGTGGCGGGTTTTAACGACACATTGATATAATTACGCGCTCTAACCCAAACATCTCTACGATGGAATAATCTACGATGGCCAATGCACATTGACCATGGTCGATAATAACAGCGGAGTTGCAGCCATGGGAAGGAATGAGAGTGGAAGGACGATCACCCTGGAGATGGAGTGATGACAGCAGCTCGTGTGCAGGTGCGAGTTGGATTCATACATCGCATCGTCGTGAATTACTGCTTGCGGGAACCTTCATCCAGCAGTAGATTTATAATAGCTGATGAATACATTAATATCAGGGTATTGATATATGAATGTTTCTCGATGAGAGCCTTTTGAAATACACATCTCTATCTTCAATGGAGACGTGCGAAATAAATTAATAAAGGTATGATCCTAACCATTCACAGTAATTAAAACATCGAAGCAATAGATATAACAACACAACTCTGAAACAGTCCGTTTACATAAGTGATTTATAAATGCACTAAACACTCTAAATTGTTTTGTGACAACATTATTCATGGAAATCTTCAGGAAGAGGCAACTCGTGTCAATGTTAAACCACACGCGACGCCGCTCGCGTGCAAGGGGAGGCCGTTGTGAGCGGCCTCTAAACCGTCGCCCGTCCCTCGCAGTGTTCGTGCTCGGGGACAGAAGTTAACTGTTGGAACAAAGGCCTCGCGTCTGTGCCTGCGGGAATCCCCACCACCACGCGAGTGCTGCATTTGGACAGCAATGAGATCACGAAGCTCGAGCCCGGGGTGTTTGACCATCTGACGGCGCTGGAGGAGACACGAGACCATGAGGCCCTTGCTATTGCGATAGTGCGTATGATGAAAAATACATCTTTCATATGGAGGTTTTGTCAACTCCCGTGTCTGCATGAAAGTGAATGGATGTGGGGCTGGTTGATTACTTAATGTGAATGGATTTCGCTCTCTCTCTCGCTGGGTGTTTAAGAGTCTGACCCAGCTGATAATTCTGGATCTAGATAGGAATCAGCTGCAGACTCTTACCGCTGGGGTTTATTTGACCGCCTGGGGAATCTGCAGATGTTGGTTCTGAGCAACAACCAACTGAAGAGTGTTCCCAGGGACTGGTGGTCGTTATAGAGTCAACGCATCGACTCTAGACTCAATGCATCACCCGCATTCTCACCGCACCCTCCGTATGAGTTTAAGAATCACAGCCAACGCTGTAACTTGAACGCCAATTGTTTCCTCATGCGAGATTTCACCAACACTGACACGGAGGCTAAAGCAATGCAAATAAAGAAGCGAAGGAGAGCAGGTTGGAGTGCTTTTGTAAAGATGAACTTCACAAAGAAACTTTACATCGCTAATGAAGATATATTTTGATCAGTGTTACCCGCCTATTATGGCAGATGGTTTAGAAACACGGTGACTAGAACGTAACCGAGAAGTGCACACAGAAGGACTGTGCGTTGCATGCTTCGAATTACATTGAGAGGCAGAGAGAGAAACAAATGGGCCAGAAACCAAACTCTCGCAAATTATATCAAACGGAATTATAAAAGTAAGCTGGTTTGGCCAGGAAACGGTGCGAGAAGAGATGATGGAATTATCCACGATGGCCAATGCACATTGACAATGGTCGATAACAACAGCGGAGTGGCAGCCAAGGGAGGGAACGCGCCCATTAGGACGTGCACCATGGAGACGGAGTAATGACGGCAGCTCGTGTGCAGGTGAGAGGTGGATTCATACATCGGATGGTCGTGGATACGACTTGCAGTAGATTGATCACATATTGATATAGATATATTTCATATGAAGTAGGTGAGAGCCAATTGAAATGGGTATCTCTTTGCTCAACGGTATATACATAAAATAATAATCCAGTAGTTTTTTACAATAATTGAACTACAGACAGAAATGCAAAGCTCTATAAAAAAAAACATCCAAAGCGATCAGTGTTAGCAACGTATATATATTTAAACAATGCACTCTTAAAACTATTTGGGAAAACATTTGGACAGAAATCTTCAAGAAGAGGTAACTCATATTCTTGGTTTTTTCGGTAAAGTCACGTAGAAGGGAAGTAATAAAATAATAAAAATAATAAAACATAATAAAAGAGGTAACTCGTGTAAAAGTTGAACCACACGCGACGCGGCTCGCGTGCAAGGAGAGGCCGTTGTGAGCCGCCTCTAAACCGTCGTCCGCCGGGGTGTTTGACAAACTGACCCAGCTCACTCATCTGAGTCTGCGAGACAACCAGCTGAAAAGCATTCCCAAGGGACGTTTGCTGGGCTCGTGCATCTCTGGAGCTGGCTAGTCGATGGCAGCAGCAAATGTGGTGGACAGACAGTCCACACACCGGTGAGCACGGGTGTGTTGGCAGAGCGGAGGAACTAGGGAAAGGGTCACAGAGGACCACATCTGGAGGTCCCTGGAACCTGCTGGCGGGTTCGAGAAGGGAGGCGCGGTCAGGGCGGAGCTAGGCCGCGCTGGTAGCATAAATGAATGGATTATTCTCGTCGTTGCTGTCGTCTCGTCGCCGTCGTCGCAAGACGTATCCGCTAGACATTGCTCTGCAGGATAGTAGTTGGCTATTTCAGTCAGGGCCGTCAGTGTTAGATGGCTAGTGTTGTGTACAGGCTAGGCTAAGCTACTGTGGAGAGTGTGCGGACGAGACCGTGAAAGTTGTTAATGAAGAAAGTGCCTCCTCGAGACTCTGTCTCTGAATCGTTGACACTACAAATGTATCGAATGATAATTATGCCGGATGCCGAAGTATAAAATCTGTGGGCATTAAATTCCAGAGATGTGGCAACACGTGTGCATTTCCCCATGTAGGCGCGGTATCGGTTTGCTGTGCTTCAGGGTTAGTGACTCGTCTCGTGACTTCATGATGACATTAGACAGAATATGTAGATGGCAAGTTCTAGGACCGCTGAGCTGGTGGAAACCTCCTGAGACTCCAGCACAGAGTAGAGTGCAATTTGTAAAGAGTCTGTGTGTGAGAATTACTGACGGGCTTAGACGAAGGGTCGGTTTAACCAATGGACTCATGATCAACAACAAACTGACCCGGCTGTGTAAATTCACCACTTTACATTCGCTAAAGAATGACGTCACAGTCCCCTTTGAGCGTGCGTCGTGCACAAGGACTGCAGGTGCTCGTGGGTAAAACCTGGACATGTGCAACGGTCTACAGCTGTTATTGCGCAGCTCCAATCGCGTAATTTGGGTCAGTTTGAGATGGATACCAGTGGGCAGAGCTGTCGACTGGTTGGTATAACATTTTAATTTCTTTAGACTGACTTGGTCATCGAGTTTGCCCAACAACAATTTAAAAAGCGTCCCTGAGGGACACTTTCGCCTACTTCAGCATTTTTTCTTGCTCTGGTTGTTCCACCTGATGAAGATTGCTTTTGTTGCGATCGAAACGTCGTGATTCGTTTAATTTTATTTCGACCTACGTGACTTTACCGAAAAAAACAAAGAGTATTATGGGTCCCTGAGGGGCTTCATATCGACACGATAACGCCTCACTGTAAACAATTGCACAGTGATTCAAACATAGACAACTTCTATGTTACATGTAATGCGTTTGTGATATCACGGTAGAATAAACGTAACGTAGAGATTTTTCCTGACATCATTGAGTGGCACCACTTCTCGAAACGTGCGGTCGGATTTCTCTGCTTCCTACCCACGTGACCAGCCAGGTGATGGTCTCATCTCGGTCCGCAATGACTGCAAAACGACGATCAAATCACATTTGTGTAATTTTTTTTACTTAATTTCAGTAAAACGCTGATCTTTAAAATATTCACGTAATCCAGGCGTGCGATGAGTGCTCTCTGCAGGGCGTTTATGAAAGTAGAATAGAATGCCGTCGTGGCTGCCTCTAAACCTTCGCCCTTACCGCGCAGTTCGTGTCCGGGGACAGATGCGGACTGCCACGGGAGAAGCCTCGCGTCTGTGCCTGCGGGAATCCCCAGCACCACGCGAGTGCTGCGTTTGTACAACAATCAGATCACGAAGCTCGAGCCAGGGGTGCTTGACAGTCTAACGCAGCTCACTTCTATGGAACTTGGTGGCAATCGGCTGCAGGCTCTTCCCGAGGGGGTGTTTGACCGCCTGGTGAATCTGCAGTTGTTGGCACTGGACCACAATCAGCTGAAGAGCGTTCCCAGGGGCGTGACTCGCAGTGCAGCTGCAGCCACGCCCCTGAGAGTCACACCGGTGGTGATAATGCACCCAATATGAACATTCGAAAATTATCAGCGTAAAAATACGAACAACAGAAATACACAATAGTAAACAACAACAAACACGAGCTTCTAAAAAATTATAACACTTCATGTGCAATCATGGATATTTGTATAAAAATTAAACACGTTCCATTAATGACAGTGTCAAGAATAACGTGTCAAGGTTAATGTATTTCGTTTAACGACAGTCCTTAAATAACAATGGTGCTGCTTACATAACTGATGTCAGCAATGATATCAGTAAATACTGCATTTTAACTGCTTCTCAGATATTCTACACAATGCATTGAATATCGCCTCAATAGATCAGCTATAGTGTCCAGCAGTGGATTAATATCCACGCTGGTGATGTTGAATTTACATCTAAATATCGAGATAGATACCGCATTGCTACATTTAACCAGGCGAGAGACTTTTGAAATCCACTATTTTCAGTGGAGTCCTTGAAAAAAAATATTTATCTTCACTATTCACGAAAATAAAAATACATGAATACAACACGACCACAATTCCACATCAAAATGTTTTGGATGACCAAAACTACGTAACACATACACGCTAAGCACTCTAAAATATGTAACGAGAACATTTTACGGAGCGCATCAGTAAGAGGCGATTCGTGTAAATGTTGAATCACACGCGACGCCGCTCGCGTGCAAGGGGAGGCCGTTGTGAGCCACCTCTAAACCGTCGCCCGTCCCTCGCAGTGTTCGTGCTCAGGGACATATGTGAACTGTGAGAAGAGAAGCCTCGCGTCTGTGCCTGCGGGAATCTCCACCACCACGCAAAGGCTGGATTTGGACGTCAATCAGATCACGAAGCTCGAGCCCGGAGTGTTTGACAGTCTGGCGGCACTGGTGGAGACACGAGGCTATGAGACCCCTGCCATTGTCACTGCGATCGTGAATCATGATGTTGAATTCCTCACATACACCGACATAATGAAAAACTAAATACAATAACAATGTTCTAAAGGGCTTCGTTTAATGAAAGAGTGGTGGCTTTATAGAGTAAACATTTCTTTAGAGAGAATAGAGGTCGCTTTCGCTCAAATATCTATATAATTGTGGATCAAGGTCACTTCAACTAAGTTTCAATGAATGTGAATGCACCTATCCTTATTTATAAAATAGTTCGGAAAGTGAATGGAATTCGTGTAACTTAAGATTTATATGACATTGAGTGGAGTTTCTGTTAACTAACACATATGTATGGAAGTGACATAAGTGCTATTAAGTTCATGCTCATGAAAGCGAATGGATTTTATTTAAAGAAACATATCTCCATGAAAGGGATTGAAGTCGGTTTTCAATGTGATGTGAATAGATATGCATTTCACTAACTTAACTCCATGCACGTGATTGGTGTCCGCTTTGCGCTCTCATTAATCTCTATGGAATTGAACGCAGGCCACTTTAACTAACTGATGCCATTGTAATGAACAGAGGTCACTTTGATAAAGCAATCTCTAGCATCACCATAAGCCATGAATACCCTCTGCGGTGAGTGACTGCCTGACCCAGCTGACCTTGGTGGATCTTAGTGGCAACAAGCTGCAGCATCTTCCCGAGGGGGTGTTTGACCACCTGGTGAATCTGCGGCAGCTGTGGTTGAACAGCAACCAGCTGACCTCTCTCCCCGCTGGGGTCTTTGACAAACTCAACCGACTCATTTACCGGACTTAAGAGCGTTCCCAAGCACGACTGGTGGTGGAGCTGAAGACTGAATGCATTAGCAAATTACTGACAATTAATGGTCACGTTTACAAATTTCATTAATTGTGTTGGACATATTGCACTCACACGCACACAAAGATTCATTATATAATTTGATACTAAACCACGTGTTCTTGCTTAACAGAGAAATATCTTGCGTTGTGCACCCTTTGTTTGTCCCCGAAGTCTCCCTTGACCAAAGAGACTTCCGTCTCAGCGGGGGATCTCGTCTGGTCAGACAAGAGTTCAGGGACGTGCTCTATTTATATCGGGGCCAGAGCCCATTGAGACGAAGGTTTTCTGGTACGGGAGACGTGAGACGATACGATAAAATATCTCTGAACATGTCTCTGGGTGGAGAAAGACTAAAGACAGAGTCGTGCACCCATCAGTGAGAAGAGCGGAGGAGTGGCCGCCAAGGGAGGCACATTGTCCACAATGGCATGAGCAAGCAAGCAACTGCAGGGCTGCACCTTTACCTCTTCACTGAGATACGAGGGAAAACATTACAATGCGGTGAATTAGGCCGCGAATGCAGAATGTAGCGTTTGGGAACAGGTGACCGATTTTGGAAACGGTTACTGGATAAGAGGTCGTCGTCTAATACCACTAATAACTCGCCTCCTTGAATTATTTTGACTGCCTGGGAGCTGAGCTCTGGGTTTGTGCTGTAATAAGCTCACTGAGCTGCCCAGTAGCGCGTTTGCCAAACTCACCCGGCTGAAGCATTTGGGTCTGGACGGAAATCAACTGAAGAGCATCCCCGCTGGGGTGTTTGACCGCCTGGGGAACCTGCAGTGGCTGAGTCTGCACACCAACCCGCTGAAGAGCGTTTCCAGCGGCGCGTTTGACAAAGGGAGCCAGCACTTCCAGGAACGGTCTCTGCTTTGTCGCTTGGCATCGGGATAGAGACGACGCTCGGCACGAGTAGCGTTCAGTTTGTAAAGCTACCGCGTTATTGACATCCACAGTCATCGTCACCATCAACATCGTCACGGTGTCGTCTTGTGCTACAAGTTCGTCTACAGTGTCACTTAGCGGTGAGGGAAGCGTCTACTTTCGAGAGATTGAGACCTAATATTTTTCGATCGCACTTCAAAGTAATATAATTTACCTGTACATGTTACCATTTCGATCACGATCTGATCTGATGCGGTGTTAAGTTGCATCCCTCCAACAATTATTTTATTTGATCACACTTGTTATACAGTACATTGGTGTTGAGTTTACTATATGTGCGCATATATTAACATTTTGCTTGGTTGTGAATAATGTAATTACCTACAGTGATGTAGTTTACATTGACATTCTTAAGGCTATACATTATTTAATTTAAGTTGTAGCAATGCATTATTTGGTGGATCGTTTTTTCCGTATTCGAGGTTTTAGCAATACCTATTAAAAAACTAAAACAATGCTTTTCTAAATCTTAACTTCACAGTGAAACGGAACATTCCAATGTGCCTACAATGAGAGATGTTGATCAGCGTGAAACACCTCCTATAGCAGATGGTTCAGAAGCACAACAGAGGCTCTGCGAGTTACATTCGTGGAATAACATTGAGAGATATACGAACACGTGGATCTGGGGATAAACTCTTGCAAATTACATCAAACGGTTAATAAAGTAAGCTGGCATGGCCATGCTACGGCACGAGAAGGGATGATGGAATAATCTACGATGGCCAATGCACATTTACCATGGTCGATAACAATAGCGGAGTGGCAGCCAAGGGAGGGAATGCGCCTGGAAGGACGTCCACCCTGGAGATGGAGTGATGACAGCAGCTCGTGTGCAGGTGCGAGGTGGATTAATACATCGCATGGTCGTGAATTACTGCTTGCAGAAACCTTCATCCAGCAGTAGAATGATCATAGCTGATGAAAATACATTCATATCAGGGTATTGATATATAAATGTTTCTCGATGAGAGCCTTTTGAAATACACATCTTTATCTTCAATGGAGATGTGCGAAATAAATTAATAAATGTATGAACCTAACCATTCACATTAATTAAATATAGAAGAAAATAGATATAACCACACAACTCTGAAACAATCAGTTTCTACAAGTGATTTATAAATGCGCTAAACACTATAAAATGTTTCGTCAAAACGTTATTCATGGACGTTGCTCGTATGCAAGGCGAGAGGCCGTTGTGAGCCGCCTCTAAATTGTCACCTGCCGGGGTGTTTGACAAAATGACTCAGCTCACTTATCTGAATCTGCGAGACAACCAGCTGAAGAGCATTCCCAACGGACGTTTGCTGGGGGCATTCATCTCTCGAGCTGGATGTACAATGCCCATCTGAAAGCTGTTCTTCTGCATTGTGTAACGCGTGGAAGCTGTGTGTGGGAGCTACACTAACGTTGTACTGAATAGTTCAGAAAATGTGTAGTATAATAGCGCTGGCTGGTAGACGGCAGCAGCAACTGTGGTGGACAGACAGTACACACACCGTTGAGCGTGAGCACGGGTGTGTTGGCAGAGCGGAGTAACTAGGGTAAGGGTCACAGAGGACCCCATCTGGAGGCCCCTGGAACCTGCTGGCGGGTTCGAGAAGGGTGGCGCGGTCAGGGCGGAGCCAGGCCGCGCTGGTAGCATAAAAGGAGCCGAGAGCGGGGGCTCGCGGCTGCCGGTTCTGGGAATGGATTCGTCTTTTCGTTGCTGTGGTCTCGTCGCCGTCGTCGCTAAATGTCTCCGCTAGATATTGCGCTTCGAAAGATAGTAGTTGGCTATCTCAGTCAGCGCCGTCAGTGTTAGACGGCTAGTGTTGTGTATAGGCTAGGCTAAGCTACTGTGGAGAGTGGAAGTTTTTAATAAAGAAAATTCCTCCTTTAAACTATGTCTCTGAATATTTGACACGATACATTTATCGAATGATTATTATTACAGATACCGAAGTATTAAATATATAGGCATTACATTCCAGAGATGCAGCAACACGTGTGCATTTCCCCATGTAGGCGCGGTATCGGTTTGCTGTGTTTAAGGGTTGGTGACTCGTCTAGTGACTTCATGATGACATTCGAAAGACTATGTAGCGACAATTAGCACCTCTTAAAGATTTGTTTGTCAATGTCCCAAGTGAAGCGGTTGGCAACACTGGAGAAAACACGGGGAGCTGATAGCAAGTTATGGGACTGCTAAGCTGGCGGAAATTCCCTGAGATTCCAGCACAGAGTAGAGTGTGATTTGTAAATAGTCTGTGTATGAGGACACTGACGGGCTTAGACGAAGGTTCGGTTTAACCAATGGACTCATGATCCACAACAACCTGACCTGGATGTGTAAAATCACCACTTCACCTTGGCTAAACAATGACGTCACAGTGCCCTATGAGCGTGCAGCGTGCACATGGACTGCACGTGTTCGTGGGTAAAACCTGGACCTGTTGAACAGTCTCCAGCTGTGATTGTGCAGCTCCACTCGCTTCAGCTGAGTCAGTTATAGTCGGACACCAGTGAGCAGAGCCGTCGACTGGTTGGTACAACAACTTTAGTTCATTTAGACTAACCAGGCCATCGATTTTGCACAACAATAATTTAAAAAGCGTCCCTGAGGGACCTTATATCGATGCGATACCACATCACTGTGAACAATTTCCGTATTTTCCCGTATATAACCCGCGGGGTATCCCACTTTTTACAAACAAAACAAGACCCTGCGGGGTATATGGAGGTGCGGGCTATCCAAACAATATTTTACACGTGTGACATGTCATAACTCAGTTTAATTTTTTCATGGTAGGACTATCCACCATGCAACACTTACCTTTGACTAAAGCACTGCTGAATAAACTACTCACACTAAAATTGCAGAGCAGTGCTTGTGCCAGGCTAGGTGTACACACACATATCCATGTATATAACACACGATGTAAAGAGCGATATCATCTCCCTGCAATCCTCTTCAACTGGTTGAGGTCCATACCTGAGTGAGTCATTTGAGGTTGAGTTGACCTAGATGAGACACAGGACTGGATCAGATAATATAATCGTCGCCGGTGTTGACCGTGAGTGGGAATCCATCTCGCGTCGCCGTGTTTGTAGCTTATCACGTGAACCTCTACACTCCCGATCCCCATTAAACAATTATACTTCAGCTATGTTCTCGTCATGTTACTGACCGGTAATATTTTACGTTGAAACTGGTACAATGAACAGTGAATCACCAGAGAACGGCCCTGCAAGAGGACGCCAATTAACGACTCTTATTCTCACTTAGTGGCGCACAATCCCACAAGCCCTGCCAAGTGGGTTCCTCGAAGGCAAATCAAAGAACAGATGCATTTCTCTAAGCTGGAATGAGCCACATCGAGTAAAAGCTCAAGTGTAACACGATTAGATTGGATTAGGATTTACGAGGTTGTTTGTGTGTGCGCTCATTGGTGATTGCGTTTAGCCCATCAGCTCAAAACTTCTCCCCGATGTCTCCACACTTCTCATCTTCTCTTGCTAATTGCGTTCTGCACCACTGCCAACGCGGCATCACCGGCAATGGGAAATTCTCGCGCGGTATCCTGGCCAGGCCAGCTTAGTTTAATTGTCCGTTTGATATAATTTGCAAGCATGCAACTCCCAGTGCTTCTGTGCGCAATTTTCCGTTGTTATGCCTTATAATTCCCGTATTTCTAAACCATCTGCCATAACAGGTGGTTACCCCTGATCAACATCTCTAGTTCTGTACACACATTGTGATGTTAAATTTTAGTGTAAAGTTCAGCTTTAGAAAAGCCCTCCAATCTGCTCTCCATCGCTTCTTTTAGTTTCATTGTTTTAGTTTCCTTATAGGTGTTCGTGAAACCTCCAATATGGAAATAATTGCCGTTCAAATTACAGCGTTGGCTGTGAATCGTAAACTCATATGGAGAGCGCACTGAGAATGCAAGTGATGTTTTGCGTCTAGAGTCGATGTGTTGACTCTGTAGCCACCACCAGTCGCCACCCATGGGAACGCTCTTCAGCTGGTTGTTGCTCAGATCAAACTTCTGCAGATTCCCCAGGCGGTCAAACACCCCAACAGGAAGAGCCTGCAGCTGGTTTCTACCAAGATCCAGAATAGTCAGCTGGGTTAGACTGTCAAACACCCAGATGGGTACTAACGGCTTATGATGATGATAGTTACAGTGAGGGAAACAAGTATTTGATCCCCTGCTGATTTTGTACGTTTGCCCACTGACAAAGAAATGATCAGTCTATAATTTTAATGGTAGGTTAATTTGAACAGTGAGAGACAGAATAACAACAAAAAATCCAGAAAAACGCATGTCAAAAATGTTATAAATTTATTGGCATTTTAATGAGGGAAATAAGTATTTGACCCCTCTGCAAAACATCACTTAGTACTTGGTGGCAAACCCCTTGTTGGCAATCACAGAGGTCAGACGTTTCTTGTAGTTGGCCACCAGGTTTGCACACATCTCAGGAGGGATTTTGTCCCACTCGTCTTTGCAGATCTTCTCCAAGTCATTAAGGTTTCGAGGCTGACATCTGGCAACTCGAACCTTCAGCTCCCTCCACAGATTTTCTATGGGATTAAGGTCTGGAGACTTGCTAGGCCACTCCGTGACCTTAATGTGCTTCTTCTTGAGCCACTCCTTTGTTGCCTTGACCATGTGTTTTGGGTCATTGTCATGCTGGAATACCCATCCACGACCCATTTTTAATGCCCTGGCTGAGGGAAGGAGGTTCTCACCCAAGATTTGACGGTACATGGCCCCGTCCATCATCCCTTTGATGCGGTGAAGTTGTCCTGTCCCCTTAGCAGAAAAACACCCCCAAAGCATAATGTTTCCACCTCCATGTTTGACGGTGGGGATGGTGTTCTTGGGGTCATAGGCAGCATTCCTCCTCCTCCAAACACGGCGAGTTGAGTTGATGCCAAAGAGCTCAATTTTGGTCTCATTTGACCACAACACTTTCACCCAGTTGTCCTCTGAATCATTCAGATATTCATTGGCAAACTTCAGACGGGCATGTATATGTGCTTTCTTGAGCAGGGGGACCTTGCGGGCACTGCAGAATTTCAGTTCTTCACGGCGTAGTGTTACCAACTGTTTTCTTGGTGACTATCGTCCCAGCTGCTTTGAGATCATTGACAAGATCCTCTCGTGTAGTCCTGGGTTGATTCCTCACCGTTCTCATGATCATTGCAACTCCACGAGATGAGATCTTGCATGGAGCCCCAGGCCGAGGGAGATTGACAGTTATTTTGTGTTTTTTCCATTTGCGAATAATCGCACCAACTGTTGTCACCTTCTCACCAAGCTGCTTGGCGATGGTCTTGTAGCCCATTCCAGCCTTGTGTAGGGCTATAATCTTATCCCTGACATCCTTAGAGAGCTCTTTGGTCTTGGCCATGGTGGAGAGTTTGGAATTTGATTGATTGCTTCTGTGAACAGGTGTCTTTTATACAGGTAAAAAGCTGAGATTAGGAGCACTCCCTTTAAGAGTGTGCTCCTAATCTCAGCTCGTTACCTGCATAAAAGACACCTGGGAGCCAGAAATCGTTCTGATTGAGAGGGGGTCAAATACTTATTTCCCTCATTAAAATGCAAATCAATTTATAACATTTTTGACATGCGTTTTTCTGGATTTGTTGTTGTTATTCTGTCTCTCACTGTTCAAATAAACCTACCATTAAAATTATAGACTGATCATTTCTTTGTCAGTGGGCAAACGTACAAAATCAGCAGGGGATCAAATACTTTTTTCCCTCACTGTACCTCTTCAAAGTGGCCTGAATGCTATTTCATCACAGCGAACTTTCACCACGCTTATGGTAATATTATACAGATATCGGATTCCATTCAAACGAAGATATTAACCAGAACCTTCATTCGCTATCATAGAGACTTCTGATCTAAAATATCTACGACTCACTTGACATTAAATAATTCAAGTGATTCCGGTCACATTTGTAGTACAATACTGGACCTAGAGGGGTTCGGCGTGCGGTGTAGCGACATCCACGGATACCACAATGATGTGGGTGTGATACCGGCCCTAGAGGGGCCCGTTGTGCACTGAATAATAGCGGTAGATGGCACCACGCTTTAAGTGCAGTGCCGACTCTACAGGACAGGGTGTGTGGGTGCCGGCCGAAGGATGAGGTTGTGTGAGGCCATGGCACTCTGGTTGACAAGGGAGGACACGTGACCGGTTAAGTTGACAAAGGGGCCCCAAGAGGGGGCTCAGGTGGTCACGTGATTGGGACCCAGATCCTTCCCGAGAATTCTGGAAGGTGGACGTGGCCAATGGCAGAGCCGGCCACACCACAGAAAATATAAACCAGGTCTCGAGAGGGACCAGGGTTGTTGTTCATCTTGGAAGAAACGCTTCGTCTGCGTTCTCCGTTCAACGAGTCTCCAACACGTGGACCCGGGCCGAAGTCGTTGGTCTCAGTTCATAGTAGCAGTCACATTGTAACTAGTGTAGTTAGATTTCGATTTAAAGCTTTCGTGACTGCAGGGATTCATCTTCTTGGTTTTTTCGGTAAAGTCACGTAGAATGGAAGTAATAAAGTAATAAAAATAAAACATAATTATTTTATTATTTCCATTCTACGTGACTTTACCGAAAGAACCAAGAAGATAGTGTAGTTAGCCTGGTGATCACAACCATAGGTTGTTATTCTGTTAAAAAGAAGTTACCCCGTGTGTTGGGACTGAATAAATGTGTTGCCTTCAAGTCTACGTCTGCCACTTAGTTGAACCCATTACACATTCATCAAGATCCTGCGAGTTAAAATGTATTTAATTTACTTGCAGAGGCATCTGTGAGTTTAAGAGACCTCAAATCACTGTCATAGAGAACAATGTCAGATAAAATCACTTAATTTAATAGATTACCACGTTATTAATTACCACGTGATCCATTCGCTTTGATGCATCTCACAGAGATTTCTTAAAATCACCTTCATTCGCTTTCACAGAGATGCATTAACTCAATTGAACTCCATTAACGTTCACAAAGATTTGTTATCCAAAGAAAACACTTTCATGCACATCTGTTATGTTGAAGTGGTATCAATTTACAATCGTACACAACTGTCAGGTGAAATGACCTGCATTTAAATTGTCCGAGTTATACTTTTTAAAGGCACGAAAATTCCTATGAACTTTGTCCGAAAAAAACAATGTTACTTTGGTATTAACATGACATATGTACTTGTCATCATACGCAACGATTCACTATCGCAGTGGCAATAGCGGGCGCCGCTAGGGTCTCGTGTCTCCACCAGTGCGTCAGACTGTCAAACACCCCGGGCTCGAGCTTCGTGATCTGATTGGTGTACAAATACAGCCCTTGCGTGGTGGTGGGGATTCCCGCAGGCACAGACGCGAGGCTTCTGCTATTACAGTTCACATCTGTCCCTCTGCACGAACACTGCGAGGGACGGGCGACGGTTTAGAGGCGGCTCACAACGGCCTCCCCTTGCACGCGAGCGGCATCGCGTGTGGTCCAACGTTTACACGAGTTGCCTCTTCCTGAAGATTTCCCTGAAAATGTTTTACCCCCTTACTTATGAAAGTACTTCGTGCTAATACTGATTACTTTATCTTCTTGGTTTTTTCGGTAAAGTCACGTAGAAGGGAAGTAATAAAATAATAAAAATAATAAAACATAATAAAATAATATAATAATATAATAATATAAAATAATATAATATAATAAAATAATATATACTTTAGATTTGCATTTTTATTTATATTGTATTTGCGTCCATAGTTCACTTACTAGTACATCTATTGGATCATTCAAAAAAATATGTGCTAGGTCTACCTGGAGCATAGAGATATACATTTCAACAGTCTCTCACCTACTTCATAAAAAATGCATCTATATCAATACGTGTATATGCAATAACTAGAGCCATGATCAATCCAATGCCAGCCGTAGTCACGACCATGCGATGTATTCATCCACCTCGCACCTGCACGCGAGCTGCTGTCATTACTCCATCTCCATGGTGGACGTCCTTCTGGGCCGTGTTCTCTACCTTAGCTGCCACTCAGCCCGTGGTCAAAGTGCATAGTGGATTATCCCATCATCCCCTCTTGCGCTATATCCTGACCAAGCCAGCTTCCTTCTATTATTGATGACATCAAACCGATAAGGTACATCACTGAAGTACATCTATGTGTTTATTATGTTCCGTACTCACCCAGTTCTTAGTATTCGTTGGCAACAATACTTATTTTTATTCCAATTCCAAACATTCCGACCATGTTCCCTCCACCCCTAAAAACAGACAAAACACCGTAAGTGTTGTTGTACAATGTGTTATTACTGGATTAAAATAGCATGGCAGTTTGTGAATTTAAATAAACCTCGCCCTCCTCCAATACTGAACTGTGACAATTTTATGAAGTAGTTATTCGTGTGTGAATTGTGATTATTGTGATAATTTATTTGTTGGTATATTAACACTTGCATTACTATTCTTTGCAATATATTCATACGTAGGTGTCCCTAAATATTTGATTTACATTCAGATATCACACACTGTTTAGTATCTTTCTGTAAATAGTTTTTTTCATCATAAAAAAATTAAATATGTATACAGCTTTATTCTAGTAATAACACATTCTATAACAAATGTACATAATAGAGGTTTTTGGGTTAGATCGCGTAAATATATAAATGTATCGTTAAAACCCGCCACCACCCGATACAGCCAACTAGTAAGGGTTGTCACGTAAACAGAACGTGCCAATTCGTCACTAGTACATCACACCGGTGTGTTGGAGAGCCAAGCCACTACATTTACATTCTGAGTACGACGTTTCGCCAGTAATTACAACTAGCTTCATCAGGCGACAGCCAGATTTGTGAAGAAGTCTTACTGTTTCGTTCCTTATATAGAGGCGTAGATGTGTTGACCACCCTTCTGCGCTCTTGCATAATGTGGGGGGGGGGGGGGATACTCAGGCAACATACATTTTGTATGTGCATTATGCGAGTCCTTTAAACTTGTCCTTCATGTCTATTGTGTTTATTAAAATACCCCTACCAACGGTAATCCCTATTGAAGTACGCTGCCCTGTGTAGGCATGCATTTAAATAATGTATTATTTGATGATTCGCTTCCACGCAGCACTAATACGGTAGCTATCTGAACGATTAAAGTTATTTTGATTTCTTTCAATTTCGATATATTCTCTAATTAGTCTTGGCCAGTAGTAGCTAGTTTTGCACAAAACTTCAACATTATCAAAATCAATTTAGTGCCCTTTTTGGCACTTGTGTTCTGTTTCTGCTGACAGTTGCATTTGGGATAATTTAATATTGCTCTGTTGTTCTTATAGTTTCGTGCTGATAATTTGTCCTGTTTGACCAACATAACATATACCACACGTGCAGTTAATCCTGTACACACCTTCTGTTGATAGCTTCGGTAATACATATTTTGTACCAGATGCTAAATTTTGTATTTTATATACCGTACCAAATCTGACTCAGATGTTTTGTTTTTCTAAACATCTGGCTAGTTTATCAGTTACTCACGCAGTGTATGGTATTTTGATCGTTTTAATTACTTGGGCAGTTTCAATGCTCTTGTTATTTGATTTGGTTTTGGTATTCAATGACCTGTTGATTTGTGCATCATTGTAACCGTTCATTTGCAGCGCTTCTTTAACATGTAACAATTGTTTTTTTAGGGAGGAAGGGTTGGAAGTTTTGGAATCGGAGTCGAAATAAGTATCGTTGATATCGAATGTAAAAAAAACGATTCTGGAATCGACTCCAAAATATTTTATACTGTCGTCCCAAGGACTAGTACAGTATTCGTGTTTCATGCACGGTGACTTTTATGATCGGGTATAGTCAATCTTCTTTGTCACTGCACATTTCTATATTTCTGATCCATATGTCATGGCGAGCAGTATCCACGGAATTACATTTTTACTCGGGGAAAAATGAAATGCTAAGATTAAGGGTCCAAATATGTTTCAAACGCACTCTAAATTGATAGACTTCACCTGTACATGTGAACATTTGGATCACGATCTGATCTCTATCATCGCCGCACGTAGGATGTTTTCAAGTTGCGTCCTTCCTACAATTGTTTTATTTAGATTATTACACTGGTTGTAGAGGAATTTAATGTTTAGTTTAGTATATAAGTGCATATATGAAAACCTTGCTTGATTATGAATAATTTAACGAACTACAATGATGTCGTTTACATTGATATTATTGAGGCTATTGATTGTATAATTTAAGTTGTAATAAGGTATTTTTTTATTTAAAGCTTTCGTGACTGCAGGGATTCATATTCTTAGTTCTTTCGCTAAAGTCACGTAGAAGGGAAACAATAAAATAATACAAATATAAAACAATAAAATTCTCACGACGTTTCGACTGCAACACAAACAATCATCATCAGGTGTGAAATCCACAGCAAGAACATTTGAAAAAAGTGGCGTTTTTTTTAACGTCAGCACCACAGACAGCGACTTGGCAGTTTGCCAGATGGACGAGTCCATCTATGTTCGTAAAAGAGGAGAGGGGAGAAGAATAGAATGGAATGTGGTCTGAAAGTCACCTTAAGCGTGAACACAATAAATTAAGACCCACAATGGTTGATCAATTCCTTCAAATGAATGCCAAGCCAAAATCCATCTTCTCGGTTGAAATTGTCTCTGTGTTTGTATATGTGGATAGTCTCATGAACGAATCTCTCATGGTAGCCAGATGGCTTGCAGAGAACCTCTGTCTTGGAGAAGTCAATGTCATGTGAGCCCACTGAATTATAACAGTGAATTTATAAACGTGAATAAAGAAGCGAGTACCCTCTACACGACGTTTCGCGGAAGTCGCTCATTACACTTGGAATGACATTGAGAGAAACCGATAATAAAAGTAAGCTGGCTTTGCCAGGATACGGGGCGAGAAGGAATAGCCGATGCACATTGACCATGATCGATAACTATACAGGAGTGGCAGCCAAGGGAGCGAACGAACCTGGAAGTCCGTCCACCATGGAGATGGAGTAATGACAGCAGCTCGTGTGCAGGCACGAGGTGGATTAATACACCGCATGGTCGTGACTACGTCTTGCAGAGACCTTCATCCAGCAGTGTAATTATCATGGCTGATGAAGACTTATTCATATCTAGGTTTTGATATATATCAGCAAGAGTATATTGAAATACACATCTCTATTTTCAAAGGAGACATGAGAAATACATGAAAACATTTACAGAATTTGTTATAAGCAAATAAATATGAAAACACAACTCTGAAAAAATTACTAAGCACTCTAAAATATGTCGTGAAGAACGTTTTGCAGGGAAAGCTTCAGTAAGAAGCAATTCGCCTAAATGTTGGACCACACTCGACGCCGTTCGCGTGCAAGGGGAGGCCGTTGTGAGCCACCTCTAAACCGTCGCCCGTTCCTCGCAGTGTTCGTGCAGAGGGACATATATAGACTGTGATAGCAGAAGCCTCGCGTCTGTGCCTGCGGGAATCCCCACCACCACGCTAGTGCTGTATTTGAACGACAATCAGATCACGAAGCTCGAGCCCGGGGTGTTTGACAGTCTGACAGCACTGGTGGAGACACGAGACCCTGAGGCACCTGCTCACTTGATGCATCAAATCTGGCTGTGACGGTCCCACCTGATGACGGAGACTTGTATTGCCTCCGAAACGTCGTGATTTTTTTTATTAATTTGAATTTCATTTTTTACCTACGTGACTTTACCGAAAGAACAAAGAGCATGCACCTGCTATTGCCACTGCGATAGTGATTTGTTGCGAATTATTACAACAGAACAAAAATCCCCCATATAGCATCAACACACTTTGGGGAAAGTGCTGGGAGCGAGCACCTATGAAGACCAGCACGGTAGACGAGGGGGTGGGTAGCCAGAACCCCGCTCGGCCGTATTTTCCTCCCGATTGGCGATGTTACCACAGTACACCAGGTACTTTTTTGAGGCTGAACCATGCAATTGCAGGGCTGCACCTTATTCTGTTGATCTGTTACTTCTCGCAGAAGAGATTGACAACTGACGCGGGGCAATTGAGCGCTGCCAGCGCTGAGCACTTTTCCCGAGTGCGGCTCGAGGCTTGTATATACAGCACACGATAAACAGAGCAAACCAATCTCTTCAACTGGTTTAGGTCCAGACCGACATGAGGCATTGTCGGCAACTTCCCTGCGCTTGCATGGCAAATCCGTAAATGAATTATCACCAAGGAATAGCTCCCTTAGACTCACCAGCCAGGTCAGGTGCTGTATTCATTTGATCTGAATGTGTTCCTAAAGTCACAGCCTAAGTCCACTCGACGACGTCTTGTGCGATTTTACAAATTACTTATTGATACCTCCTTGGCAAGCATGCAGTGGCACATAAGCACAGATACCAAAACACACACACACGCTGCCCTTCTTCACGTCTCGTAAATCTACGTGCCCACAACATTTAATTAATTTATTTTCCCTTCAAGGCAGTGCGCTTGACGAATGCCTTGAGTTGTTTGTGCATTTTCAGTTCATTTACAGTCTTGTGTACAGTATTTCATTGAATAATGTTCTTAGTCTATTCAACTAAAGCGATAACATTAGTCCACTCTTGGTTGTTTTATATTAGTGTGGGGTCCTACTCCCCCACCCGCTTAACCAGCGTGGTGAAACATGGTCACTTTATCGAGCAGTAGATAGACGAAGGACTTTGAATGATTAATTTGATATATTTTTTGAACAACACCAATCCGCTCACAAGCATGATGGTGTGAATTTTTTTAAACCAATACTCTTCGTTTTTTTTCGGATAAAGTCACGTAGGTAGAAAAAAATGACGTTTCGATCGCAGCACAAGCGGTCGTCCTCAGGCGGAAAAAAATAATCTAGCAGTAGAACTGCTGAACCAGTAAGAGAGCTGTTACAACAAGAGGTTATTTATGTGGCGATGGGCAAGCAGGCGGGGTCTGAGCTGGAAAGTAATTCTATCCGCAAGCACGTCAGTTGTGTTAATGGGGGAGATTAGGGAGAGAGATATTAGAGAGATAGATTATAATGAAATGAGCTTACGTTGGCGCATAAGAGTATCGCCCCCGCATATGCGCACAACAGCAGTGTTAATGGGAGATTAGCACTATGTTGATGAAAGAGATTCGGCAGGGAGATTAGGGGGATTAGCAAGTTAATGTCATGTCTATGTGTAACACAAGCTGTGGCGCTGCCAACTGCGCTGTGAGGCAAGTGCGTCCACGCAAGAGAACCACCGCAACGGTGGTCGCGCCAGTGAGACACACAGCCCATCACACAGCCAGAACCATCGATACATCGAGGCTAAGGGAGCAGAAGTGGCCATGTTAGTGAGACCCCAGCTCGTTAATGCAGAGGTACCTAACAGGGTAATGCAACTCAGAGAGTCGGAGATAACAGCCAAACGGCAGGGAAGAATGGAAGCACCACAGCAAGTTACGACTTTGCTTGGTTAATAACGTCCTTCCAATGATTGCTCAGCTTAAAATTGTCTCCGTGTTTATATATCTGGATGGCTTCATGGACACATCTTTGATGGTAGCCCGAAGGTTTGCAGAGTACCTTGGTCTTGGAAAAAATAATATCGTGCGAGCCCACTGCGTTATGACAATGATCAGCCATTCATTCAGACGCTGTCTCCCCGACAGACCTGGTCTTCACCTGAGGACGGCCGCTTGCGTTGTGGCCGAAACGTCATGAGAATTATTTTATTATGTTTTATTTTATTATTTTATTATTTCCATTCTACGTGACTATACCGAAAGAACCAAGAAAATGATCAGCCACTGCAGAGGTATTGGTTCTGCCGTGTTTCAAATCTGCCTTGTGTCCGAGACATGTCGTTTCGTTTTCCCAATGTAACTGCTGCCGCAGACACAACTTAGTTTATAGACACCAGGGTATTGCATGTCAGGAATGACATCCTTCACAGGTGGAATAAAGTCACCGATGTTGTGTACTATATTGAATCTGACCTGGATCTTGTGTTTGTTTAATATTTTGGAAATATTTTTGGTGACACCTGCAAGGTATTGCAAGGTGATGGTTTTGATTGGGTCCTCAGATGGTTCTCTATCCATGGTTGGGGCTACAGCTTTGCGGATTGTGCGGTCTGAGAATCCATTCATCTTGAGGGCTTAGTGGACGTACTCCAGCTCACTGGCTAGGTGGTGCTGGTCGGAGATGCAGCGGGCCCTATGGTGTAATGTTTTGATTAGGGAGTTCTTCTGGGGCGAATGGTGGTGAGTCAGGCTTTAGATAGGAATCCGTGTGGGTGGCTTTCCTGTAGACAGAATGTTCCAACGAGCCATCAGGCCTTTTCTCGATTAAAACATCCAGGAATGGTATCTTGCCATAATTTTCCGCTTCCATGGTGAATTTGATGGATGGGTGTATGGAATTGAAGTGGTTGAAAAACTGGTTCAGTGCTGGCTGGCCATGTGGCCAGATGACGAAAGTGTCATCTACGTATCTATTTCACAGGGAAAGATGTAGGGTGGATGTCAGGATAGCAACTGTTTCACATTTCTCCATGAAAACATTCGCTACCACTGGTGATAAGGGAGAACCCATAGGGATACCTTCATTTTGTTTGTAGAATGTATCATTCCAGATGAAGTAAGTGTTGGTAAGGCAGTGCTTCACCAAAGTTGGTACATCAGGATTCAGTCCCTGTTGGACAAAGTCTTCAATGATTGCTATGGTGTAACCAATGCTGTTTGGAGTCGTATATCCGTAAACAGCAGAGAGCGAGTGTCTGAGGTTGCTGCGCAGTGAGGAACTCGCGTCTCTCCACACTGGGGTGTTTGACAAACTGACCCAACTCACTCATCTGTCTCTGGGATATAATCAGCTGAAGAGCGTTCCCAGGGGCGCGTTTGAAAAACGGAGCCAGCACTGTCAGGCAAAGTCTCTGCTTTGTCGCTGGAAATCGGGATAGAGATGACGCTCGATACGAGTAGCGTTCAGTTTATAAATCTATCGCGTTTTTGAAATCCACAGACATAGTCATCAGTATCGTCGTCATGGTGTCCACTAGCGCTACAGGTTAGTCTGCAGTGTAACCGAACATTAGTGAAGATTAAATGAGTGAATCGTGTCAACAATTAGAGCTGATCGTTTACAGAAACTCGCATGTGGTGGCCAACACTACGCCCGGCCACCTTTGTCTCCCTAGTGACGATGTTTATACATTTCACAAGGTACTCTTTGGCCTAGGGGAGGCCCAGGACCAGTTAAGATAATCGTCACTGGTGTTGTCCGTGATCGGGAATCGAACCCGGTTCGCCAGGTTCGTAGGGCAGCACGCTAACCGCTACACTACTGATCGAGTAAAAATGTTTTTAGGGAATGCGAGCTCTGAACACCGTGAGGGTCGCTGTACTGCACCGCACAGACAGCTGGCACGGCATGGAGCGAGGTGCCGAGATGTGAGGTGAACACGACGCCGCTAACGCAACCGAAGGTCCCGTGTTGGACTCCAATGCCGTGTGAAGAGCGACGCTCTCTTGTCGAGGCTGCTCTACAGCAAGAGGCGGAGGCTGCTGATCTGCGATTCGTGCTCAGTGATGATCTCATGCCCTCTCCGCTGGGGTGTTTCGATCAGTGGAAATTATTCCGGCATTCGCCTCTTTATGGGTGCCTCATCGAGACAAGAGGCTGAGTCTTCAGTAGGATGCTGCTACAATGGGATTTGTGGCCAAGTCCTGTTTGAGTAAAGTTTTGCGTTCTTGGTGCGGTTTGGGTAGTTGTTTTTTGAGTAGTTGCTCTTGTTCTGCTGTGCTGTGGTGTTGCGTGGTTGTTTTTTTATGTTGTTGTTTTTTGTTGTGTTGCGTTGTTTGGATGTTGTGGTGATTTTGTTGCGTTGCTCTGTTGTTGTTGCTGCACAAATGAAACCCGCACAGCACGCGTGAGTTTCTATAAACGCTCAATGTCACCTATAATTGTTCACACAATTCACTCCATGCAACATTCACTGATGCACGAAGGCAGACGCTCACCTCACTGCTCAGTGACACTGCAGACTAACTCGTAGCAGAAAGGAAACCATGACGATGATGATGACGATGACCGTGAATGTCAATAATGCAGTAGCTTTATAAACTGAACGCTACTCGTGCCGAGCGTCGTCTCTATCCCGGTGCGCAGTGACAAAGCAGAGACCGTTCCTGGCAGTGCTGGCTCTGTTGGTAAAACGCGTCGCTGGGAGCGTTCTTCAGGTGGTTGGTGTCCAGAGCCAGATGAGTGAGCTGGGTCAGTTTGTCAAACACCCCCACGGGGAAAGACGCGAGTTCTTAACTGCGCAGAAACCATTAACCATAGGCACTCACCTACTTGGTATCAAATGTATCGATACATAGATTACGTAATAAAAATATCCACTGCTAAACCATAGTCACGACCATGCGATGTATTAATCCACCTCGCACCTGCACACGAGCTGCTGTCATTACTCTATCTCCATGGTGTACGTCCATCGGGGTGCGTTATCTCCCTTGCCTGCTGCTCTGCTATATTTATCGACAATGGTCAATGTGTATTGGACATCATCCATTCACATTCATGCCTCTCACATCCTGATTCGCTTTCACAGAGATGTATTAACTCAAGCAAACTCAATTCATGTTCACAAAGATCTGTTATCCAAAGAAAACACTGTCTCGTTATTTGAAGCGATATCTGTTAACAATCATAAACATCTGTCAGGTAAAATTAACTGCATTTAGAATGTCAGAATTATCCTTTTTAAAGGCACACATTCACGTAAACGATGTCCAAAAACAATGTAACATCATCTTTTGTGTAAATATGAAGGATGTTAATGTGATTGTACTCTTACCCATCTATTATATAATTACAGTACCCTCCCCCTCAAATCAATGCACCTGAATGAGTTAAATGATGACGTCAATCTGCTGCTGCTCTTTTTAAGAACGGGAGCAAGAGGAGAGCCTCACCATTATGGCAAATTGCCCGATGCTGCTGGATGTAATTACCAGCGAAACGTCGTACTCAAAATTTTAAATGATGTTGATTCACTCTTCAACACCGGTGAGCTAAAGTAGTGAACTTTTTGTTCTTTGTAAACGTGACACATTTTTACTGTTTGGCCGTGTCGGGTGGTGGAGGCTTACGATACATGTATACTGGTAGTAACCTCCTGGTTACAACAGCCCACAGGGGATTATTCTGTCCATCCGTCCGTCGTGCATAAAAAAATGGGAGGGGTGGGGCTGGGTGGAGAGGGGAGGGAGGGGCTGGGTGGGGAGGGGAGGGTGTGGAGGGGAGGGTGTGGAGGGTGGGGAGGGGCTGGGTGGGGAGAGGCTGGGTGGGGAGGGTGGGGCTGGGTGGGGAGGGGCTGGTCACCCCGTGGTGCCCTTATAAAACTCAACGTTTAACCTACTCATGCCGGCTTTTGCCCGCCCTCACAGTCGGGCATATTTTCGGAATACACCACGCCGCCGTTGACCCTGGCCATTGACCGAGCAACCCAATTATAGAACAGAGTTAAGCCGATAGATAACCATCTTTTTTCTTTCTTTGTGATGCCAGGGGAGGGGAGGGTGAGTGTGAGTATGGTGCATGT